>JABSTQ010000182.1:0-28310 GCA_013358835.2 Ixodes persulcatus
TATTCATTAACCTCACATGTGGAACTACATGGCTACCCTAAGAAGTAGGATTCAATCTTCGTACACTTCGTCCAAGATGTTTCTGACGGACAAGACTGTTCACGTGGGACTTGAGAACGTCGTAATCATCCCAAACAATGTGCAGACCGAGCAGAAAAAAAAAAAAAAAATCTTCTTTTTGAGACGCTCATAATTCGGGATTATCGAAGCAACGATAATCCGAGGCCCGGAAACAAAGGCCGCGATGTCCGAGGCGGTCTTTTGCCCAGCGCCGGCAGGAGCGCCGGGATGTCCCAAGGGGGGAGACCTTCCTCGTCCCCCTCCTCCCAAATCTCCGCGTCCTCGGACTCGTCGTCGGACCGAGAGGAGAGACGAGAGGAGCGGCTGCCGTCCACGACTCACGCCGCCCAGGATCGTTAGGCGAAATTAATTGGACCTTTAGCGAAGCGTTAATTGCAGCCCCCTTCCGAATCTCCCGGGACCGAAAAGCTGCAGCCAAGGAAATAAGAACAATGCCCCTTCCGCTTTCTGATTCCGAGGAAAGAAGGAGAAGGAGCGCGGGAATTGTCCTTAGTGCAGAGATTGCAAATTGGGCTATATCCGTAGATTCACAAGCAGAACCACATACGCGCACGCAAGCATTTAATTTCATTATATTCATCGTTTTTGTGTGTAATTTATTCCTTTGATATTTCACCTTTACAGCTAACGTGCGTAAAAGACGCTCGTTCGAGAAAATGTGGATGATATAAAAAGTAGTGACGAGGCTAAAAACAAAAAAAGGATCGCGAACTCCTCGGACTCGTATTGCTTAACCGAACCAGCGAAGAACGATAGAGAAATATTTCACCGTGAGGATCTTTGCCGAAACCACCCACTTCGGTTCGCACAATGAAAGGCTTTGTGAAGCCGCTCTCGACGGTCCTCGCGGATTTGTATTTATCCGGAATTTGTCGTCAGGCTAGTCAGCCGTTAGCCGAGCTTTTATTTAGTGAGCAGAACCCGAGGACACTAATGACCGGACGTGTCGCAATCTGATAGCAATGGCGCAACGAACTCTTTCGAATTAAACGAGTGTCGCTAATGCCTTCGCAACTCGCTCACTTTGGGCGCATAAAAAAAGATGGCATTCTGTTTCAGCACCGCAAAACACCACTCTTGTAGTACACGCTACACGAAAGAAGAAATCGACTACAATTACAGTTACCCTCGGTTAAAAAAAAAATTAAAGACGTTTAGAATTCTCTGTAATAATTAGAGCGCAGCTCTTGAGGAGGTGGGGAGAGTACGGAGGGAAGGGTCACGTATGACGTCTCTCGTGACGTCACGTCTGACTTCACGAGAATAAAATGTCCGTTAAATTTAGTGTGGAAATTGTTCTGCTAAATTAACCGGGGAGAATTTCTCGCTACATTTAGCGGGAGATGTTTCCCACTAAATTTAGTGGAGAAATTTCCCGCCAAATTTAGCGGGAAAATTTTACCCTCGTGACGTCACACGTGACGTCATTATGGGAAACGTCCCATAATGCTACGCGCGGTTACGCCGACTGCGACGCCACTCAAGCCGGAAACGGGCCCCTAAGAGCTGCGCTCTAATATTATTCAGTTCGATTACTCGATTACTTTAAAGCAAAGTAGTTGGCCGTTGAAAAAATAATTGCTACTATTCCGATTACTTCAGATATTCAAAACGACAAATTGTTCTGTCGGTTTGAAAACAGCTCTTTCGTACTATCCATTATTAAATTATAATCATGAAACAATACACTACTTACCTTCTTAACCCATTAATGTTGGTAAAGCATCCTCCTGTCCGAGACTTGGTTCGAGAATTCTTTGGTGGGGAACTCGCAGAAACAAAACGCGCCCTTGGAAAGGGTAGGGGAATTAAGTAACGGTTAGAAGTACTTTTAGTACCTCCAAAAGTTATCAGATTACTGTCGCGATTACTTCCTAATCATTGTATGCAAATGATTACAAAATGACTACTAAAGGTAATCGATTACAACTAATTGTATCACTCGTAATAAGTGCCGTACAGGTCTGCGTAGCACCCTACTCCTCCTCCGCCATTGAGAGGAAGGAGAGGTTCGGGTGGCATTCAGATCCTTAAAGAAAAGAGAAGATAGAAAAGCCTGGTGAACAGTAGAGCGCACAAAAAGACGAGGACAGAGAAAAGCAACGTGCACGACACACAACCGCTGTATGTGTAAAAGTGTCATGCATGTCGTGCAAGTCTGCCATGCATGCACGACATACGCAGCGCTTGTGTCGCGCCTGTTCCTATTCTCTGTCCTTGTCTTTTTGTGCGCTGTACTGTTCACCCTGTCATCGTACCAACTCTCCCGGCTTACCACACTTGATAGAAAAGCCTGTGCCTTCGCTTTCCCGCACAGCATGTGAAGGTCAAGCAACGGGGGTCTACGGAGCGCCTTATTGCGAATAACCAGCCACACGGAACGGCTCGACTCAGTCTGCCTTGGGGAAACGGGCGTGGCACTTTTCTTATTCATTGTCTTTGCGTACAATGTGTTTTCCTGCCGCACTGTCTTTTGGCCAGTGTTGGCGGTAACAAGTTACAAGGGACGGCGTTTCCGTTAACGCGTTACTTATTTTCGGTAGCCTAGTAACGTACTCGTTACAGTTTTTTCAAAGAAAAGTAACGCATAACGTACTTATATCGCTTATCTCAAGTAACTGGTTACGTTACTCTTTGCATCTTCCAGAAACTTCAAATAAATTACGTTTCAATAGTTTTCGTGTTTCTAGGTGCCAAGTCATGTGGATTCTTGCACTCATCCCATGCACATACATTCAAAATCTTCCCTCTCTTTTCCCCGCGCAAATAATCCCAATTTAGAAAAACTCCAGCATCCACACTCTTTTTCTTAGTGTCAAAAAACACCGTCGTTTCATAACATAAAAGTAACACAAAAGTAGCGTGCGTTAAAAGGGGGCTTAAGAATAGCGCACGTCAAAGCTTTGCGTTCGCAAAGCATAGCGCCGTCTTGTGTTTTGCGTTTTGTGCTGTGCAGCAGCTATTTTAGAGTTCACTCTTTTTCGGAAATTGCTAGCGCACGCAAAGGGTCATTGCAATCCTCCAGGGAGGATTCGGGATGCCCGAGAAGTTGGCTAAAGCCAAGACGAGCACCGTTAGAAAATGGCGGCTTCCAGGACAGTGGCTAAGGCCGCCGTTGTGAGCGCGACGTCGGCAGCATCCCCGCGGCTGCGATTTCAATAAAGGAACGACATTGCATTCCTACGGGGGTTCGCACGTCAGCAAAGGCTTGGAAGAACCAGCACTGAGGTGGGCAACAATCGCCGGCAACTAGCTGCTTGCGAAGCGCGGACGTTTCTCGGCGAAGGTTGCTTAGGTCAGTGTTAGTGTTGAATACAACAAAGATAAGAGGGCACGTGAGCTGGGGGGCACTTGTCACTCTGTAGTTCGAAGCTATATAGAAACAGGCGGCGCAGAGCGGTCCTAGTTTTTCTTCCATCACACTGGTGCTGAAACCTGAGAGATTTAGAAAGCCGTTCTTACCGCACCTCGATATTGACGTTGATGAACAGCCTCAAGAGAGCACTCGCGGTCGTCCGCTCAGTCCAGACTCCGACTCTGAACTTGCTGGCGGACATTCTGCGAGGTACCGATCCTGACTCTACCGACCTGCGGGTACGTTTCGAATTTCTCGTTCAGAAAGAAACCCAGCTCACAGACCTGGATAAACAGATCAACGCTTTACTCGACGACGACCGTCTTGAGAGCGAGGTTGCTGGCACGCTAGACTACAATGGGAACATTAGTCATACAGCTACCCGAGTCCGTTGTGCTCTAACTCGTGCCCGTAATGCCAGCAAACATATCCCCAGCCTTTTCACAGCGAAGTATTTCTGAAAGCAATACTAACATGAGTTGTGCAAGTTGGTTATAACTTATACAGCCAGGGAGGCATATTATAGGGGGCTAATCGTCAAGTTAAGTCGAAGAATTACCTAAAATATGTTAGCTTTTTAATTTGCAAAGATAGACATATGGTTTCAGTTAGAAACTTGCTGAGCGTCTTCAAAAACCACTAAAGATTTAGATAGGATATGATCGCGTGAGAAGCGCAGTGGTGAGACGGGACAACCGTGATGGCGCGTTACTTCACCGGTAGTCTTGCTCCTGCTGCACAAGTTGTAACTTTAGCGCTCCACCGTGCTTCCCACGTGCTCCAAGTCTTTGGAGCACGTGGGACCGGTTTAGTGTTTTTGTTTTATAGACGCTCAGCAAGTTTACAATTAGAACAATGTGTTTATTTTCAATAATTAAAATGTTAATTAGAATATCTTAGTTAACTAGCCTAGTGATCGTTACGATTAGTCCACTTTACTATCTCCCCCTGGCCGTATAACTCACCTGTACAAACCGCGTTAGTGTAGCTTAAACGACTTTTTTTAAACAAATCTGTTAAGCCTAAAAACAACGCCCTGTATATATACACTCTGGCTCGACTACTCCTGCGTACCGCCACGCTGCCAAGCTACGGATACCTTCCTTCTGGAATATGCGGAATCGGCAAGGGTCCTGGGACCGTTTTCGAGCGGCTATCCATGACAACGTCGAGAACGCATCGAGACATTTAAATACTCCCAGGCGTATCCAGCTAAGCCAGCGAAAAGGGCGATCGAATAGTTGAGGCTCTCGGACGAAGGGGACCATCTCGCCATCAAAACGTTTTTTTAACAAATCGGGCTCACAGAATACTGATGGACGAGCATATTTGCCAACTGCTAAAACTGTCACCAGTCTACCATTCCAAGAATGTCACGCAGCTGCGTCATCTGTACAACTAAATAGACGTAAACAAAAGCTGCACCGAAGCCCTGGGTGTCCTACCGACACAGTATACGCCGTTGTCTTGAATCGTGTCCTTTTGAGGTGCCTCCCAAATGACCTCTCTCTGCCGTTCAGACAGAACGTGAAGAAAAAAAAAGTCATTGAATGAATCGAGTGGTGGTCACTCTGCTAGCAATATCCCAAGCACGCCAAAATCTAGTACAACATTGAAGTTTACTTGGATTCATAAAAAGAGAAGCGAGGAGAGCCTATAGGATTGGAGTAGAGAGCCTTCAGTGGCTTTCGCCGGAACTGCATCAAGAAGAAAGAAGGTGACTGCGGCCTGCAGTCGTTCAGCAATATCAATCGTTGGCTCTTGCCCTGCAGACTTGAGCAATCATACCGGTACTCGGGCCGTGCTCACTTTGTAGCAGAGTGGGGCACCAACTGCAGGAGTGCGAAGCCAGCATCGCTTCTGAGAAAAAAAAAACAAAAACAAAGCTGCAAGGTGCTGTTTCAGGTGCGGCAAGATTATGCGGCCCGTAACTGCCGTACGCCGACACAACTGCTGTGAGGCACCTGGACATCACTCCAATGTTATTTGTGACATACGGCGTTTTGCTCAAGACACGTTCAGTAAAAGCTCCACTGCTATCGTCGAATCACGTGGGGAGGAGTCATTTCATCCAGACAGTCACGTCACCTGCACTCCTACTGACATAATGGCGGTCTCGTCGGTTTCGCTCCAAACCTGAAGGGCCTGCAGGCAACAGACAACAATAAAAGAACATTGGTATGAGCTCATTTGGACACCGGTAGTCAGCAAAGCTTCATAAAGCAAGAAATTGCGGATAGGCTTGAATGTCTAGTCATCGGTACTGAAGAGCTCACCGTCACCTCTTTGGTGTGGGAATCCTCATAGACAACACAGCACAACCAAGGTTACAATTGAGGCACTCGAGGTTCCTTAACTCTGTACTGTTACAACACCGCCCCTCGACAGTGACTGTCTAAATAGTTTACATACAGAAGGGTGTATAGCGGCTGACGTCTCGCCACCGGGTTTGCGGGGTGACACAGACGTTGGCGTGCTTATCGGTTCCGACGTGTATTGGGAGGTGGTGATTGGACAAATTCGCCATCTAACCAGAAACTGACAGCTGTAAATACCCTCTTCGGGTGGATTATACAGGGACACTACAACTGTTTAAGGAAAAAAATCGTAAGGGTGCAGGCGAGCTGGTGAATATTGACCACGTTGAATTTATCTGAGACTGGGGTAGAGAAGAAACATCAAAACGTAGAAGAGACAGAAAATAGACAGGTCGACGTCTCAAACACAGCTGAGTTTGAGACGTCGTCCAGTCTATTTTCTGTTCCTTCTACGTTTTGATGTTTCTTATCTACCACAGTCTCAGATTAATTCAACATGGTTAACTGTTTAAGAGACATTTGGAGTTCTTAGTCTACAAAATGCTTTCTGTCTTTCGACCCAGTCTCAGATTAATTCAACATGGTTAACTGTTCAAGAGACATTTGGAGTTCTAAGTCTACAAAATGCTTTCTGTCTTTCGAAAACGTATAAACAAAGTCCTACACTACTGCCACACTTCTTACTGCAGCTCCTCTGCCTACTATCGTGTCGAGTCCGGTTCCAGTCCTGACGAAAGCAACCGTATAAGAACAACTCGAGCTCAAAGAAGACGTACATCAACAACGAACATCGGTGCAGAAGCAGGACAGCATATCCACCACCGACTCCGGCGCGAATAAGCTCCGTCTGCTTCCTGATCTAGGTCAGGCTCCTTTTGGCGCGCAAGGTAGACGAGTGTCAATCCTAGCCTGTGGCGACCTAAAGTCACTGGATTCTGGAAAAGTAGAGCCATTGCTTTCCATGCCTGCTTGCCGAACACAAACAAATACTAACACGCATACTACCAAAACCTAGCAAGGCGATTGGCTAATCAATCTCCGTTGCTATGGCAATCGCCATTTCGGTCCCTTGAAATCTTCCAAGCATCAAAAGGGTCGTTCTAATCCAGTCGCACCAAGATCACCATAGAGAATTATCGCACTGAAGGCGTTCCTCGCCAATATAAGGATCTTTGGCACTGTGTAGGCAATCAATGTATCAATCATACCCATCTCCACAGATCTCTTACAATTATGTTGTTCTTCTTGAGTATTTCAGAACAAGAAAAAAGTTTTTTCGATGCCCCGAAGCACCGACACCGCATGTGGTGGTGGAACAAAAATGTACGCTTGTTTCACCCGTGTGTGGTTAGTAAAATCCCGGTATACAAGAAACGTCTCTATAAAGCTACCCGTCACCAGCGAATTTAGATCTGTTCACAAAGAATGGCGAGGTCAAGGAGAAATTGCTCATTTCATGAGCCCAAATGGTGACCATAAAGGGAGCTTGGCGCTACTTGCCCACGATAAAGTTACTTTATTGCGACCAAGCCCGCCGACTGGAGAAACCATTAGTGACCATCTGCCAATTTTTATGCTTGCTGACATAGGCTTTAAGAGGAAGGAAATTAGTTCACAAGATGTCTATTTTAGAAACGTAAGCGCAAAAAACCTTGAAAAATTTGAACAACAAGTGAACTCTGAGGACTGGGGAGTGGTTCTGTCTAGTGTGTCGGCTGATGAAGCCTTCAACTTTTTTTTTAGAAAAATTTAGTATAATATAGGATCGTTGCTTTCCATATCAACTGCATAAAGTTCACCATAAATCCCGTAAACCTTGGGTTACGTCTGAAGTATTAAACATGATTAAAAAGAAAAATGTTCTTTATCATAAATTTGTACTTAGCAAGGATGTTGCCATTTTGTCTGCCTTCCGAAAACAACGGAACGCGGTAACTAAAGCCCTAAGAAAAGCTAAACACGCATACTTCAACAATTTGTTCAATGGGGATATGCGGTCAGATGTGGTCTGGAAAAAGTTGAATAGTTTAATGAAAAATGGATTGCATATAGATGAGATGACAACACTTAAAATTGATGGTAATGACTTAAGTGGTGTGGCTTTAGCAGAAAAATGTAATGAATACTTTGTTGAACTTCTTTATAGTACGCATAGTGAGCATGCTACCAAATACATGATCAGCATACATGAACGTTTGTTTCTTCATCCAACTGATGAGGATGAAGTATACTCAGTTTTTCAAGACTTAAAAAATAGCAGGAGCAGTGATTTTTATCAACTTCAAATTAATCCTATTAAGCGTGTACTACAGTCTATTGTTCCGTGTTTGACACATATTTTTAATCTAGCGTTGCAAACCAGGGTTTTTCCTAAGAAAATGCAGGTGGCCAAAGTTTCAGTTTTACATAAAGCTGGGGATAAAAATAACTTAGGAAATTATAGGCCTATTTCCGTATTACCAATATTTTCTAAAGGTCTAGAAAAAATTTTACATAAACGATTGTACTGTTTTTGTGACAAATTTTCAATCCTGACACCCTGGCAGTACGGGTTCAGAAAAGGTCGCTCCACTGAACTCGCGCTGTTGAAACAAAAAGAGTTAATTTTAAATAATATTGAAAATAAACTGGTTACACTGGGAGTGCTTATAGATTTTTCGAAAGCATTCGATCGCCTTAATCACGTAACGTTAATTCAAAAGTTATACATGCTAGGTGTTCGCGGTGTCGCTCTAGAGATGATTAAAAGTTACTTTGAAAACCGCTATCAGTGTGTAGAAATCGATAAAAATAGATCAGATCTCAAGAAATTAACAGCAGGCGTGCCTCAAGGCAGTATACTCGGGCCACTTCTTTTTGATTTATATATCAATGATATAGTACATATTGATGATACCGTTAGTTACATCATATATGCAGATGACACCTCTCTCTTTTTTCTCAGGGAACGACGCTGACCAAATTATACAAAAGGCAAATCAATATCTTGATAAGCTAAATGCTTGGACAATATTAAATTCCTTAAAAATAAATGTAAATAAAACTAAAGCCGTTCTATTCAGATCACGTAATACAAAATGTACCTACATGACTATCCGTTCACTTGGTGGAAATGAAATAGATATAGTAGAAAATGTAAAAGTACTAGGAATAATATTTAATGAATACCTGTGTTGGGACGAAACTGTGCACCAGATAAGTAATAAGCTATCGAAAGTTGTTGGGGTTATATATAAATACCGAAATATGATTCCCATCTCTGTTATGCTACTTATATACAAGTCCCTTTTTTACACATACTACAACTATTGCTTTTTAGTATGGGGTAACACGACTGCCACAAATCTTAAAATAATACATAATCTTCCAGAAAAGCAATTCGAGGTTTATGTCATGCAGCATACGATAGTCATACCAAGCCATTATTTCATAAATTTAATATAGTACAAATTCCAAATCACTATAGTTATAAACTTGCACTTTCCTACAAAAGGTCTTTTAGACAGAACGAAAATATGTATCTATCAATTTCCCAACTTGAACTTAAGCAAGCAAATTATCCAACTCGTAATGCCGAGATATGGATAGTGCCACATTCAAGAACAAACTATGGGAATCAGATGTTAAAATGTACCCTCCCCCATCTTCTGAATCGTTTTTATGAACTCGATATAGATATCTTCAGTATGTCCGCCAAACAAATATGTTCACTTTTTGTCTAATGGTTACTTCCATGTATGAAAAAAAAAAAGTTTAGTATAACACGATTGTTTGCATTTTGCGCGCGTTGTTATTTTTGACATACTTTTTCGTTTCTTTTTTCTCTCCCTTTTTTTTTACGTTCTTCTTTTTAGCAATATAGATGATGTTGTCTTTCCCATCCTAAAATGAATATGTCAAATGCTATTGTCTTTACGTTTATGTTGGTTCTTCCCTGGGCTGCTATGGGGGGCAGAGGCTAGTCAAGCAGCGTGTCAGTTGCTTTTTTTCTCTGCCTCCTTTCTCTGATTCAGGGATCAATAAAGAATTTGAATTTGAATTTGATTTCATGTTCCCCCTAGACGGACGCTTTAATGGCAGCCTTAACCGAAAAGATGCCCAGCAAGAGTCAAGGTCTGATCTACGGTTTTTTTTCGTACTGGGTTCATTATTTGGTTGGATGGTGGCAATTTTCATCTATTTTTGACAACAGACTATCACCGAATCAGGTGTGAACACTGACCTCAATTGCAACTGCGTACCACACTAGATGTACAGTCCCTGGATTAAGAGGGACGTTGTGTTCTCTCGGGGAAACAGTCTTCTGTGCTTCAGATCCACGTGGAGTCCCCAGGCCCTACGGCTCTAGGTTCCTTCAGACGACATCGTTGATTCGTGCGAATATTTCTACTACCATGTGTGTTCTAAGCAGTGGAACCAGGGGTCCGGAGTGACCATGAAGTCAAAGGCGTGAACGAGCAGGCTATACACGATGACCAACCAGGTTCATCCCACGCCGTTCTGCACCGTCGAGCAAAAGAAAGCGAACAGTGTGACACCTTTGGAAGTGGTGGAAAAGAGAATATCTGCTGCAGTTGCGCTCTGCACGTTAGAGTATTGCAGAGTAATGCCGACAAAACTACAGGTTGCTGACGTAGTAATCAAAAAGGGTTAAAGAACACCTTTTCTGCTGTGGAAACTTGGTCGTGTGTCGAAGACGCTTCTTAGGAGGGATGTTGTCACTCGGGCCTGTGTATAGGGTGTCATGAAAGAAAATTTACAGGGTTTTTTTACCGCAAAAATAAACAATTCATCGCCAAACGCTCATTCTCCGCCCAAAGGTAGCGCTAGAGGTCACAAACAGATGCCAAAGTTTCAGCCCGATTCGATACCTTATTCAAAAGTTATAAATGATTTTCTGAAAAGTTCAATGGGAAAATGGCGGCCGACGGAGTTTTCGAATACATGGAGTTCTATGGCACTAGAAACCGAAAACGGGCAAAAATGGGCTCCATTTTCCCATTGAAATTTTCAGAAAATCACTTATAACTTTTGATTAAGCATTCGGATCGGGCTGAAACTTTGGCATCTGGTTGTGACCTCTAGCGCTACCTTCAGGCGGAGAATGAGCGTTCGACGATGCCTAGTTTATTTTTGCGGTAAAAAAAAAACCTGTAAATTTTCTTTTTTGAAACCCTGTACTTGGCCTTTGCCAAGGCCATTCTGTTCAGCGTCTGTATCTGCTCGAGGCGCTTTCATCACCTCCAGCTCAGGCCGCAGGAGATGTTGAATAAAACAAAGAAGTTGAGGGCAACGGAGAGCACGAGCACGTGAGCTCGGGGACACTGGTCATTTCGTAATTCGATGATAAATGGATGCCAGCGCCACGCAGCGATGAGTCTTTCTTCCATCACAATCAGGACACGAGATCTCTCTTGCCAAGGCGACGTCAGCGGACAGAACCGCGCGTCGCATTCTCATATTTAAACAAATCTAAAATGTTACTCTGGACCCACAACATTTCTTTTTCTCTAGCTACAATTCTTTTTGCGTGAAATAACGATTGTTAAGGCTGGTTCACACTAGGGTGCCTTCATGTGAGCAGAAGGACATTGAGGCACCCTAGTTCACACGTTTGCCAAGGTTGCGTTCGCATGCAACCGAAACGACCGTAGCAACCGAAACACCCCAACAACCGTGACTCATGAATTGCTCCGCGAAGCTACCCCTTGCATTACTTGCCGTACTGTGTACAGTGAACACTTTTCCCGGTGACTTTGTCGTTTGAGTCACTTCGGTTGCATGCGAACGCAACCAACACAGATGTTCGAACCAGCCTTTACTGTATCTTGGTGGCATCGTAAGCGCGAGATGCTTGGGTTTTGCGTCGCGGTGGAGAAACGCTATTAGGGAGTTTTCGTAGACCGCGTTTCCCCTCCGCTAAGCCTCCGGCAACGAAGAAGCCGCTACTGCGCCTACGCGCCGATGGCCTTGGCTGTAGAGTTCCGGGTATCGTAGCGGGCTGCGGAGAGCGTTGCAGGACGGCGAAAGCGATCTACGAAAACTCTCTATTCTCAGACACTCTTACGTAGCATGCGCTAAAATTGCCTACGTTATTCTAAAACTTCTTACATTTTATCGTTAACATTAACGGTATTGACAGCGCTTTCCCATTATTTTGATGTAACATAGGTCGGTATTGCGTTCCTTTTATTTGCAAGTAACGAATAAGGTATTTCGTTACCTTTCTTTTTCTTTGTAACGTCTGAATCACTGTTTTTAGGCCTCCTATTCGTTGGATGCTTTCCGCGGATCGAAGTTGTTCACCTAATACGTGCACTGCGGTGAAGTACTCCCTGCTTCAAGACCTTGATGCAGTGACACAATAAAAGAAAACATGTGCCCACGACGTTTGAATCCCTGGTGTTCAGGCTGGTAATTAGCAAAATGCCACGGCGAATATCAGTTGACAAAAGGTTAGCAATATACTTGAGCGACAGGCGCACATTACACCAGGGCGCGCTCACTTTCAAGGAAGAAGCGAATGGTGTCTGTTTTCACATGTGGACGAGTCGGGCGAGCTGTGTGCCGTACAGGCAGACCGTTCCCAACACATGCTTGGAACCAGACAAAACGTAACAAAGTGACGTTATTCGTCGATCGCTCAAACAGTAATAAAGTAGGTTACTCGTTATGGAGTCGCAAACAAAATGCTTGACTCTGTCTTAGTGGTAACGCGCTACTTTTCTCGTAACGTTTTGAGGTTAAGCTATAGTCGATGCTGTGAAATGGAAAAAGAGCACATTTTATAACACATAACTGACAGGCCAACCAAACAAGCCTCCTTGCTTTTGTTTACGTTCCGGATATCGAGAATTCCGGAAAGGCCTTTAATAATGTTAGAGTTCGACATGCCGACAACTAAGCGGGACAGTGCTCTATCCTGTAGAGGCTTGATCACGTACCTTTACGTCTGGGGACCGGTGCTCAAAGGGGAACCCGATGCCCGTCCCACTGCGCGGTCGCCGGCTACCAGCGAGGGCTGTCGCCACGCCGGGCTTGCCAACGCCATGCCAACAACGATGATCCCGGTATTTAACAGCGTTTATTGAGAACCGGGGTCCCCAACAAGACACTGCGGTCAAGCGAGCCGTGGACACAGAGTGCCATCAGCGCCCGCCGATCTGAAAACCAAAGGGGTAATTGCGAGCGGAGTCACCGCCGGTGAGGCGAGATCACGCCGCTACCCGTCGTCGCAGGAGTTTGGGCCAAGGCTCTCGGCAGACGGACGTCCACTAGAAGGAGGGAACGCCGATTATCAAAGCAGGGAGAAACTCTAGCGTTGAGTCATCGCCGGTCGGACGAGCTCACGCCGCGACTCGACCCGTCGCCCGGAGCCCAATCCAGGACTCCTCGACCAGACCGCCATCCACTCGGAGGAGGGCAGGACCGACTGTCCCGCGCGATCTCGCTGGTCCCCAAAAACGGGAGACGCGAGGAGTCCGAGAGGGTAGGCACACATGGTGGCGTACTCTCCCCGACACGATACGGAGCGATCAGGTTCGAAGTCAGACGACTCCGCCCGGAACGTCCGCGGCTTATGCCTTCTCTGGGGAGTGATACCAGTGGTTCCCACAATCCTCAACTGCAATTTTGATGTTCTTGTTATTTTACTGCTCAATACAGGAAAACAAACAACAAAATGTCAGTGTGGTAATTTTATTTTTCTATGGCACGAAAAGACTCTCACATGCAGCAAAAGAGTAGTCAATAGTGGTGGCTGGAAATATTTTTACCGTGGTGTCAAGTATAAGTGCTTCTACACTGATGTCTCGTTAATATGGACGCCTCCGTTTCCCCAAAAAATCGTCCATAATGTGAGTTGTCCATAATAACAAGACAAGAATGCACGTATTTTTCCAGTTTGTCCCCGAAAATAGTGTCCATATAGCGGTGTATCCATATTAACGGTGTCCATCTTAACGAGACATGACTGTAATAGCTAACTGCAGTGGTTTTGGAGGAAGCATGTGCATGTTTTGTAAGAAGTATTAGTGAAATGAAAAATGTAAATGTTGCACACGTTCATAAAGAATAAATTATACATATATATATTAAATAATGTTATTCGTCGCTTAGTCAAGGCGCAGTGGATATACTTTTTTGGTTCCTATCCGCCCAAACGTGTTCCAATAAAAAAAAAAAAGAAAAAAGTAAGGAGTTATCAGCCACAACGTTACTCGAAGCGCGTTACGCAGAATCCAGCTCGGGAGTGGAACCCGCTGACCGGAAAGAGTCTCGGTGACAAGTTGAAGCTGTCGACGTCGCCCCAAAGGCTTCGTCTAACCGAACGAGTGTGGACGCGTCGATTGGGCGACCAGCGGCGTGCGACGTTGCTTCTACGCTGACCCAAGCTGCGTGCGCGAAGCGATACGCCGAGTCCACAGGGACAGGGTACAGCCGTCGACCGTCGCTCGCCCTGTAGCGTCGGGACAGCCTGATGCGTGCTCGTCATGCACGTGCGTCCTATGCGTGTTCGTAAGCGATGTGTCTGTGCCTGTTTTATCTGTCTCTCTCTCTCTCTCTCTCCGTCGTCTATATTTGTTTGTCGACGAAAATGCGGTTACGCCTCATTTATCCGAACAGCTCGCGCCCTCTTGCCTGAACAGTTTATGTCGAAATGGCTGAGCGGTGTTTATCGTTCTCTCTCTTCCCCTCTTACGCATACACATCAATATTGGTATTGAGATTACGCCATCGATATATTTAAGTTGACGAGAACATTTATATTTATTCCGTCTACCCAACAAGACAGACAAATAGTCTTCATTCTAATACAGACATTTTAGACATCGACGAAGGAAGAACAAAAAGACTAACTAAAGGCTCGACTCCATGGGGCGAATATGCTGCGAAAAATCGACGAATTTTGCCCGGTGGCTTTAGCTCCGCACGTGGCATCAGCACACTGGCTGCTACGTCGCGCGCAAAGCGAGCGTGCCGTCGGGTGACGTTCGTCAGTTCTTCGCTTCATGGAGTTCAGCCTTTAGCGATGACCCGTATATGTAGAGAGTTTGGCCATTCGGTGGGAATTATAGGAGACAAATGAGGAGGCGCCATTGGCCGAAAGCAATCTGGGCGTGTTCCACGGCGTCTTCAGAAATTCGAATGTGGCCAACCAGAAGCCGAAAATAATACCCTGGCGGCGGTCGCGAGAAACAAACTTGATAAGTGCATCAGAGTAACTCTCCGTGACTGAAAATGTGGTGCACGTGATGTTTCAATCACGGTCATCCAAAATCATGGTGGAAGAGTGCGACTAGCGGAAAGATCGACATAATCCGTGCGCCAAACGCCGATGGCCGGGAATCGGCCGTCCGAGCGGTCACACTCTGTCCGAGAAAAACAGAGTTGAGCGGCGCATTTGTTTCTTACATCTTTTTGCATGATCATGGTTGAAACATCACCTGCACTCTATTTTCAACCACGAATGGTTACTACACTTCACTCTTGCGCGCTTATTAAAACCACCTTTGATTAAAACAGTTTCTCGCTACCACCGCTAGAAGATACTTTTCGGCTTCTGGTTGGCCAAGAGAGCATGCCAAGCCCACTTTCTCCGTCTGGTGCACGCCCTGGCTCTGGCTGTACCTTCCATTGACCATACTCTCTGTATACACGTGTCTGGCGATGACTATAAGCTGAACAATTTACTACGAAATGAAAACGCCTTTTTTTCATTCCAGTAAAAAGTGAACCTCGGTGATTAGTTCGTTGCTTTCTTCCTTCATCCTTGTCTAAACATTTGCGACGTTTATCGGAGTCACTCAAGTCAACTAGTGGAACATGCAAGCTCATCGCATCTAGTTCCCCTTTGTAACGCCTGCACGATCACCTTCGCCGCGGAACTTCTAGCGGGACTGCCGGTTCGCTAGCGCAAAATATTAAATATTATGTGCTTGACAACGAGTTTCGCTCAAATAGGAACGCGGCATTCTATAGTCGCTGGCAGGTTAAAAGGAAAGTGGAAGCTCCTCCCACCTCTTTCCACTTGAGCGGAGCGAGCGTTCGGGAGGAGGTCACCTCCTCTCCAGCGTTCTCTCTGCCAAAGTGGAAAGAGGTGGGAGGAGCTTCCACTTTACTCTTCACCTACCACCGACTATAGTCCAAATATAGTTGCCACTAAAAAAACAACTAAAACGAGCAAAGATACTAAGAGAAGTTGCTACTAGGGCAAAGAGAACAAAAAGGCCGCTAAACACGTGCAAATCAAGCCTCGGCTTCTTTTTTTTTCTTTAACAAACAGGAATACTAAAATTAGAAAAATGAAAGTAGAAAGCATCGCTCGGTCAACATCACATGCCACCCTAATGCCCAGAACACCGTCAACGTTCAAATCTGAAGTGGAACACCGCCGCTGCTGCCGAAGGCAGGGCACAAAGCCGCGACCGCCGTTACAGGGCAGTCGAGCTTTAAAGGAAAAAAAATTGGTTCGGCCGTGCGAGCCGCTGATGCCGATGCATCACGCCCTCTGACACGCGGGGACGCACGGGGGGGAGCAGCCTCTTAGCGACCTTCGTTTTTCCCTATCCGTATTTGGGGCGCCGAGTAGGGCGAGGGGGGAGGGGGGGGGAGTAACTTTGGGGATACTACTAGCCGCCGCCGAGTTATCCATCACGAGGACCCTGCGGAGTCTGCCGGGGAACATGGCGCGGAATGCGTGTCGCAGCTCGTGAGCCTCCTGCTCTGCATGCGGCCGACAGCGGGCACGGAAGAGACTCCCCCGTCTCCCCAGAGGCCGACCTCTCTCTCCCCCGCGATCTGCATCCGGGCTCAGCACTGTTCTTCCAGCAGATTCCCGGCACATTCTTGGCGTCACGCTGCGCGCATTTCTACCGTCAAAAACTCGGTGAGTTTCTTCCTGGTCCATGCTGGAGCACCGTTTAGCGCGGGGGAGGGGGCGGCGGCGCGTGGGCCGCAGCGTCGGATGCTGACGTGGACGCCTGCTGCGGTTCATCCCCAAAAGGAGCGCACGTTGCGTGGCAGCACTACAGACAGTGAGGGAAAAAAAAAAGAACTTTCTCCTAGCGTCTATTTCTGCAGCAGGAGACAAAAGCGTGCCGTGCTCGCAAGAGCGCAGGCGGAGCGCGCATCCCAGCGACCCTCTTTGGAGGGCTCTTTCGAAACGGTCGATCGCTTGCGTTGCTTTCGTGTGATTACACTGATATCGAAGGTTTTCACCTATACGGCAAGGTAATCAGGGAAAGAAGGCGAAACAGATCCAGGATCGCTTTAGTTCTGTCGTTTTTTCGCAACAGATGGTTAAGCGCATTCACTGAGCCGCACGGCTGCGAAACCGTCAAACTTATTGTATCGAAGTTTAGACAGCGAGCGAGCAGTCTGCCTTAAAGTAAGGTCAGTGTCTCCGGTGTACATGACCAGTTTGGCCAGTGCAGTATGAGTATACTGTTGAGATACATCAGATGATACTAAGAAGTAATCGCATCGTCTTTTTCCACAATCTGAGGGCGCACATCAATTTACTATTTTTGTTACTTAGTCCCCATTTTCACTTCTTGCTGTCGGCTAAATGTATCTTGTTACCGCTTCTCCAAGTTGCGACATCATGCCATCTTCTTAATCAGAACTAACAAACCTGCTTTACTACTTTGTATTTCACACCAGAGATGCACGATCTATCTACTGCTCGTTAAATACTCACGAAGGATTATCATAACGGTCTTCGCTGGACAACAAAGTTTCAGCGAGTGGGTGTCGTCTGCAACTCTGTCCACAACTTAGTCAAGCCGAAATCGGGGTCTTCTTTTTTCCTTCTTTACGCGCGTTGAAGCTCGTAAAAAAAGTTTGACTATAGCTCGAAATCTTGAAGGCCTCGGAAGCCTGGGACCTATTTACGACCCCGTACGAGCGGGGAAACTACGATGGCTGCGCTTAAATTAGTCGACTCGGACAAGCAATAAAACAAACTGCGAACGTAAATAGAAAAAAAAAGAAAAAAAAAAGAATGGAAAGGAGCTTTTCGGGAGAGGCGTGCGCAGTGACTCCAATCTCGCGTTGGCCACACTTCATCCGAGCCGGGGAATGGATTCCTCACGGCGGGACGTATCGCGATGCCGGGCACGTCCGCGTGGGCTGCGGGGCCACGGGGCCCCGACACCGATCGGCGGCCGACGTGCGTTCTCATAGAAACGCTGCCTTTCGCCTCATCCGGCCCCAATAAATCCAACGCGGCGCGCACAACGACTTTCTCCAAAGAAGGGAAAAAGAAATGCGGACGCAGGTCAGAACCCTGCGCTCGTTTTCGTCGTTTGCCCCCCACTTGCGCGAGTAAATGCGGCCTGGCTGATTTCTCAATCCGGTGATTTCTCTCGCCGTGCTTGCGGTCGTCCGAAGAGGCGAAATTTGACTGCAAGCGACAACGAAGGCTCGGGGGCCGCTTCCTCGCGCATAATCATTTCCCAAAGCAAAAAGCGAAACGTAGATGAGAACGGAACAAAACAGATGGATCAGACGTGCTTTGGAAGTGTAGGGGTGGCCAAGAGGAGAACCCCCCTTTGGGTGCGTGACTCCGGTGGGATTAAAAAGATTTGGAGGCTCCGAAAAATGAGTTTCCTTCAATGTGGGCTACCCAAGCTTAAGTAGATTGTTCAAGAAAGGTTCCAGTCACATCATACTAACTTCATTCAATTGGAATTACTGTGAATGCGTCAAGGAGCCTTTAGAAAACGCTTCGCGTGTTTTCTTTATTTATTGTTTTCTTTTAAACAGTTGTTCGATTCGCTTTCCGATGATTGCGCATCAATGATATTGAGGCGTGCTAGACACAAGCCATCTTCGAATGAAACTGCTTGCTGAAATAGACACTTTCCGAAAGTCAGTCTACCCGCCCCAAGCCAAACCGCTGGCGGCACTACGCAGCAAAGATGGCAGTAATTGTATTACTGTCATGAAGTTACAGTATTTTAATTACTTTTTGTGTAATGAGTAATGTAATGAATCACTTTTCTAGGCTGGCAGTTTACTAATGTAATTAATTACTTTCAGGCAGTAATTTTGAGTAAATCAGTCATTACTTCTGAAATTCCTTTTTTTCCCACAAAAAAAAGTTGGTTTCCGACCTTTAAAAAAACATATTTCGCATAGTGAAATGTCGTGAAAGAGACATCAGAGCAAATAAATGACGGTTATCTGAGCGCAAAGCCTCGTACAAAGAACGGGACAGACGCACAAAGGCGGGTGGAAAGGCGAAGGAGAAAAGCTTACGTGTAAAGACATCACTAGAAGGCCACGGCTCACGAACTCTAGACAAGATAGATTCACGACGTCACGTCATCACGACGATACTCCACTTCGTTCCGCCGTAAGCTGACAGTTCAGTGGGAGCTACGAGCTCACCAGAACCAATCAACTGGCTTTCTTTCATCACCTGACCCGTCCCTCTATCTGGAAGTGGGCATGAACGAAAGCGGGGTTATGTGTCAAAAGATAGACGTGTGACTCTTCCAACGAGCACGTAGCCTCCACAGCACTGTCAGCTTAGGGATTAACGGCTAATAGGCTCCAAGGAGAAGGGCACATCACCAGCGACGTCCACGCACTTTAAAACCTGAGAGAACAGGACAAACAGATCCCCGGCCTTCTTGCTCTGTCGCCGAGCGAGGTAAAACCGTAAGCTTCGACCATTGTGAACAACGAACGACCGAAATAAATAGTCAATCACAAATGCCTTGTCAAGGCCCCAGAACGTTTCGTGCGTATCCTGGGCCTTGTAAAGTAAAGGGGCCTTTTGTAGTCGGAAAAGACTGGAATCGAGTAAAGTAGATGCCGCTAGTCATATGCCTCGCTGCCTTTCCTTGGGAAGTTTATTCGGGAATAAGCCTACGAGCAGATATCGCCACCCGTTTAATGGGAAAGTACACACTTTAGGAAGCTCGCGCCATCCCTTTCCTCAACTGGCGATATTTTTGCGTAGCAAATATCCAGCCACCTTGTGTGTGACAACGCGCAATAGATTGGGCTCTTCGGGTGTTTGGGAACAATACTTCTTGAGAGGAACGACTGAGAATACGTCGACTAGTGATCTTGGGAGAATAGGATTAGATTGCGTCAGAGGCGGAAGGGAAATGTTTCAAGTGACGACTCCTTGTAAGCACGATCTCTCATGGCCCGAATTAACATACTGACAGGGAATTAAGTTCTTCTAAATCAGTAATACCCAAATCACATGGCAGCGTAAAGGTGCCTTTGGCACAGGTACCTGTAGTAAAGGGAGCTGGAGATCGTCATCACAAGGCGCATATAGGTACTGTTAGAGGCGGGGTTTCAGCCGCACGTCCGGAGGCTTCCTGGCTCGTGACGACGACCATTCCCCGAAGTGAAGAACCCACCGGTCCAGTGGAGGTGGGAGAATTGGTAACGTAACGACCGGTTTAATTACATGGTTGCGATACAGTCGTCAAATCCGAGAGAACAACGGAGCAGCCTCACGCTCCGCCTTATATAGGGTCCGTTTTCTTCCTCACGCTCCGCCAGGGCAGCAGGTGCGACCTAGCAAACCGCCGCCAAGTGCGTTGCAGCAAAGTCCGCCGCGTCGTAGCCAGAAGTGCGTCGTAGCCCTGGTTCTCCGCAGTTAGGCCATGCCTCTCTCCCCATCCGGAGCGCACGAACCCACACGCACACACACACGTCCCGTTGACGTCACGGACGCGTTGAGACTCGTTTTGGGCAGGCCCCGACAGATGGGCGACGGTCCTGAACACGTCGGGACTCGTTTCGGGCAGGCTCCAACAGGCGGGCGACAGTCCCGGACAGATCGTGACTCGCTTCCGCAGCGTTGAAACTCGGAAGAAGGTCGCCGAAGGTTCCATTCTTAACAGCCCCTCCGGGGCCAGGGAAACCTCGAATGGCCGGTGATACAATCGCTGGCCTGAAGAGGTGGGCCTGTGGTAGGCCTTGAGAAGACGCTGCAAGCACCAAACAAACTCCCAGACCTCTTACAATGGAGGCATTAGCGGAAACGTCCCCCACAACACCACGCCACACCGCAGTCAAACGCTCGGAATTCGCCAGAGACCCGCCAGACTGGATTACAGATTACCAAAATTTGCCAAAACAATGCAATTTATAACCCTAGGACAATTTCGGGTATCGAGACCCGCTGTCGCCAAAACAAAACTCATTTTTCCAAAGAGGTCACGATGAACAAAATACAAAAGACAAAAACTCTTCGCAATTTGTGAGGTCCTTTTTGGGTTTTAACGAAGTGCCCCCTCTTAGATCCTCATTCCCGTGGATGACGAAGACCTCTGAGATCATCTCTACTGTTTTTCGTGATGTCAGAAAAGTGGGCTCGGCAGCAGCACGACTGGCAAAATGCTGAGCAACCCTTTCTGCTTCGTACTACAGGTTGTGACCGTACTCCTGGGAGCCCAGACAGCGTCGCATGGCTGCTATCGAGCAGCGGCAACTGCTGACTGGAATCGAGGACTTCTCACCACGTTGCCTGCGCGTGAAGATCGCTGTATCATCGATGAACCGTTCTTCCCCTACGTCACGGCTTCCCCATTTGACCGTTCAGTAGTGACGTCACGTCACGTGGATCGTCGACCAGCTATAAGAACACCGACGACGCCGTTCTTCACCAGTGGGCTCGGCAGCAGCACGACTGGCAAAATGCTGAGCAACCCTTTCTGCTTCGTACTACAGCTTGTGACCGTACTCCTGGGAGCCCAGACAGCGTCGCATTGCTGCTATCGAGCAGCGGCAACTGCTGACTGGAATCGAGGACTTCTCATCGCGTTGCCTGCGCGTGAAGATCGCTGTATCATCGATGAACCGTTCTTCCCCTACGTCACGGCTTCCCCATTTGACCGCTCAGTAGTGACGTCACGTCACGTGGATCGTTGACCAGCTATAAGAACACCGACGACGCCGTTCTTCACCAGTGGGCTTGGCAGCAGCACGACTGGCAAAATGCTGAGCAACCCTTTCTGCTTCGTACTACAGGTCAGTGATTATATGCCATCTTACTGTTATCGGAGCGATGACCGCTTTTTAGTGCTGCTGCCCTGCCAACTGTGTGTGAGATGTCTACTGAATCGTGTTAGTAGTGTTGTTTCACATCCGTTAGATATCTTAGTTTGCGGAGATGTAGAAGCAAATCCAGGACCTGACAACGAGCTTCTGCTGCAACTACTTGCCGGACAGGGCAAAATTACTGCCAGTCTCCAAGAAGTGGTGGTCACCCAAAACGAAATTGAAAAGAAAATTACCGCATTGAATACACGAATTGATGAGATAGAACGGAAAGTAACTGACTTGAACGCATTAACCAACCAAGTTAAAATCATGGAAACTACAGTGACAAGGTTTGACTCGCAGTTATCCTCAATTATGGCCAAGGTTGACGATTTGGAGAATAGAAGCCGCAGAAATAATTTGATCAAATATGGCCTGGATGAACCTGGCATGGAGACACCAGAGGAGCTTGAAAGAAAAATAAAGAACGAAGTTTTCTCTGAGAAACTGGGTATTACTGCAACGGGAATTGAAAGATGTCACAGACTTGGCCGAAAAGTTGAAAACAAACCTCGTCCTACCATTTTAAAATTTCTGGACTACCGAGAAAAGACTGCTATAATAAAGTCTGCGTACAAACTTAAAGGCACTACGATATCGCTATCAGAGGACTATTCTTTCAGAATTCGTGAAATAAGAAAAACAGTTATGGAAAAGTTCGGCCGAAGAAAGAAGAAACGGAGGGAAAGTAAAACTTGTATACGATAAGCTGAGTGTTGATAAGGTACTGTTTGGTTGGGACGAAGGAAAATGCTCACGCTTTAGGCTGAGCAAAAACGATAACGATAACTGACGGCGTAGCTGTGGCCTTCGATCGTTGAAAGTATTGAACATGAATTGTAGGAGCGTTCTTAACAAGGCCACCGAGTTAGAAGGAATGTTGCTTTCTTATGATCCAGATATCGTTATTTTAACAGAGACATGGTTAAACGAAAGCGTATATGACAGTGAATTTGTTTCCCCTGGCTACAGTGTTTACCGGAAAGACCGTGAAAGTAGAGGTGGTGGAGTGTGTGTCCTTTTTAAGAATTCTTTAAAAATACTAAGCATGCCAGATGTTTCTGACATAGAGTGTATCTTTTGCAAAGCTTACAGTGGTAAGGTTAGGTACGTCTTGAGGGCCTTTTACAGGCCTCCTAGTTCCTCCGTTGCTGTCCTCGAGCGGTTGAGGAATTATCTTAGTGTACGTGTTAAGCCTGATGATCGGATTATTCTGTCCGGAGATTTTAATTTGCCAAACGTTGATTGGCCACACTTCTTAGTCCTAAATCAGAGTGACGAATCTGGTGAAGCAATGCTGGATATAGCATTTACTTTTGACTTATTACAAGTCGTTGAAGATTTCACGAGGATTGAAGGTAACTCTAAATCGATACTTGACCTTTTTTTTTTTTTGTGAGTGGAATGATTTCTGGTAATACTAAATGTGAGGTACTACCTGGAATTTCCGATCATCAGGCTGTTTTATTAACCATAGAAGACGTTTCTGTGAACCGAGATGACAAAACTTTGTGCTTCCGAAACTTCTCTCGTGCCGACGACGTTTCCATTATAGACATGCTTTCTTTCAACTTTGACGCTTTTGAAAACAGCACTGCCAATACAGATGAGCTGTGGAACTGCTTTATAGGTATTGTAAATGAATGCATTGAACGATTTGTAACATGCATTGTAAAAAAGAATAAAAATAACCCCTGGATATCTCGGGAGACATTACGGCTGCGGAAGAAACTAAAGCGACTAAAAAGAAAAAAGAAGACATGCGTGGACACACAAAAATTCAATGAAAAAATTTCTAATATTTCCACTCAGCTTAAAAATCAGTTGGGTATGGATAAACAACATTATTACGGCGAATCATTACCGCATTTCATAACCACGTCTCCTGAGAGATTCTGGCGATTAATATCTCCATCTTCTAGATCTTGTGATGTTTTTGAAATTGATGGTATTCAAGTTGATGATGATAGAAAAATTGCAAATGCATTTAATGAACATTTCAAATCGGTTTTCACGAGAGACAATGATGCTATATCAAATTTTGATGCTCATTTCCCACCCATTTCTGATGTTGTCATTAGTGAACATGGCATATTGAACATGCTTCTAAAACTGAATATTAAGAAATCCTGTGGGCCCGACAACATTCCCAATGCATTTTTAAGGAGGTATGCGGAATGGGTATCTAAGTATTTGTATATATTATTCTCCAGATCTTTGTACGAGGGCCAAGTCCCAGACGATTGGGGAACTGCCAGAGTAAAACCGCTCCATAAGAATGGGAACAAGCATTGCATCAAAAACTGCCGTCCTATTTCATTGACATCAACTTGTTGCAAGCTTTTGGAGCATATAATACATAGCCACATATCAGAGTTTCTCGATAAATACAATATCCTAACGAAACATCAGCATGGGTTTAGAAAAGGCTACTCAACATGTACTCAGCTAATTGAAACGATACACGATTTTTCAACATCAATCAATAACCGGAAACAGACAGATGCAATTTTTATGGACTTTGCAAAAGCATTTGATAAGGTATCTCATGAAAAGTTACTGTACAAGCTAGATAACATACTTAAAAACACCCAGTTAGTTAAATGGATTTCGGCGTATCTTTCTAATAGACAGCAATTTGTAGTGTTTAACGAATGTTGTTCTAACAAACTTTCCGTTGACTCTGGCGTTCCCCAAGGGTCTGTTCTTGGACCACTGCTTTTTTTTATATTTATTAATGACATCGTGCAAGACATTCCGGTTAAAATTAAACTATATGCTGATGATTGTGTAATTTACTCAGAAATAGATAGTATTGCAGATCAGTTGTTGCTAAACAGTGCTTTTCAAAAAGTTGCTGCTTGGTGTGATGCATGGCAGATGTGTATTAACTATGACAAAACTGTCTTTATGAGAATCACTAACAAAAAACTCCCATTAAAGTTCAATTACTTTGTTAATAATACATTTCTCTCCGAGGTAACACACTACAAGTACCTAGGTCTGTGGATTTCAAATAACCTTACCTGGACCCAGCACATTGATTCCGTAAGAGCTAACGCAATCCGTAAGTTGTTCTTTCTCAAGAGAGCTTTGAAACTTGCTACCCCTCCTGTTCGCCTTCTAGCATATAAATCAATTGTTCAGCCAACGTTAGATTACGCTGCTATTATTTGGGACCCTTTCACCACGACTAATATTAATAAAATTGATAGCGTACAGAAAAAGGCCGCTCGCTTTATATACAACAGCTTTGGACGTACTTCTGTAACCGAGCTTCTAGCAAGGGCCAACCTACCACCATTAACACAAAGAAATCGTCATTCTCGTCTCAAGCTTCTGTTTCAATTAATTAAAGGTCATTATAAAATTGATATATCTCATCTAGTTTCATTTTCTTCTGGATATGCGACCAGACAGAGGCATGACTTAACTATCTCCTTTCCGCGCACGCAATAATTGCTTCAAATATTCTTTTTTTCCAAGAACAATAATCGATTGGAATAACCTTACTAATGATGTAGTTTTGCAGCCATCATTGACATTATTTGCCTCCCACCTTAGTTAATATTGTTTTGTCTCGTGTTTTTTTTATGTTACATTTTGTATATTTGTCCTTTTCTGCCAGCTATTGTATCTGTACTTTCACATTGTAAACCCACCCTGCTAAAATCCCTGCTAGGGGATTGCAGTATTGATACATAAATAAATAAATAAAATAAAATAATATCCCTACTGTTTTTCGTGATGTTAGAAAAATCTGCTCCACCCATCGGCATTGCCGTTAAATTTGCCTTTCCTTTTTCTTACGCTGAAGTCATAGTGATCGATTTTCACGTGATTTCTAGACGTGAAAATGCGGTCCTTATAGCGCCGATAAAACAATCCGCCTTTTTCATGCCCCGTCACATTGGTCCTAGCAATCTCCTGAGCTGTACCGCGAAACCCTGACACACTAGGGTCGCTCTTCTGCTCGACTGTCAAAGACACTCTGTCTACTCGTAGCAGAGGACCAAAGTTACGTGACGCCGGAGCTACGAGAGATCTTTCACAGATCCCGTCTTCCTCCGCCTTTTTCGCCGGCGCGTTGGGACGGCGTACGCTTTCTAGTGCTACGAGGTCAGGCTGTTCTACAACCTGGTCCCTCTCATCCCGGTTTTCTGCCTCCAACTCTGGGAGTGCTTGCTCCCCGTCAGCTGCCTCTGGCTCTGGATCACTCGTCAACAAAGGGGCGACCTGACGCGATTTGGACCTCGTACACGACTGAACTAGCCCTTCTCCCAGTTGTTGACCCCTTTCGCGCAGCAGGGAATCTGACCGGTTAGAAAACAAATAAGGATACTCCAACGGGACTGTTTGCGAGACAGCCGCCTCTGTCACTAGCTCTCCGAACGGGCCAGTTATCCTTACTGTCGCCATAGGCAGACAGACACTGTACTTTTCGAGCAGCTGGTTGATCCAAACTACCTTTCCAGTAAAATCGGAGGTCGTTACATACGACGGATGAACAACGTCCATCGTCGCTGCACTGTCCCGAAGCACCCTGCACGGCTTTCCGTTTACCTGGAGCTCGTGAAGATGGGGACGAAGAAGCTTCAGGTCCTTGTCACTACCGTTCACGTACGAGAACACAACCCGCGGTTTCTTACATCTGGCCGCTGTGTGTCCTTGCTCCTGACAGTTGTAGCACAGGAACGGCTTCCTTGCCTCGAACTGCCCTGTTGGGCTTTTCCGCGCCTCGTCTCCGTTCGAGTGTTCTGCGCTCTTTTCTGGGACCTTTTGCCCTGCTTCGGGCTTCTCGGGCCCGTTTTCTCGCGAGCCGTTTCATTGTCGAAGGTCTTGCGCTGATCGCTCCGGCCGGGTTCGCTTTCCTCTCCGCTCAGCTTTCTACGCGTTGCGTACTCTTCGGCTAGCTCAGCGGCCCTTTCGACAGAGTCGACTCCCACCCTATCCTGCATCCAGAGCTTGACTGACTGCGGAATGCTACGAAAGAACTGTTAGAGGCACACACACTCGACTGCCTTGTCTCGGCTTTCGTATACTTCCTCGCTCTTCAACCATTCTATCAAATTGGTTTTAAGCCCGCACGCGAATTCTGAGTAGCCCTCGCTGCTCTTTTTGGATGCGTTTCTAAACCTTTGACGGAACGCCTCGGCAGAAAGGCGATTCCGCTTCAAAAGGCTGGACTTCACCTTGTCGTAGTCGTCCGCGTCTCCAGCACTAAGGCGCGCGACAACCTCTGCAGCCTCACAGGGCAACAAAGTCAAAAGCCGTTGCGGCCACGTTTCTGGGGCGAAGCTCAACTTCTCACATGTCCTCTCAAAGTTAACTAAGAATAGGCCCACGTCTTCCCCAACTTTAAACGGCTGCAGGAGCTTCTTCATTTGATACGACTCGGTCTCACTTGCTCGTACCGGAGCCCCAACTCTACTGTTCTGCGAGTTTAATCGCTGTTGTTCAATTTCGAGCTCTAGCCTTTTCAGCGCTCGCTCCTCTGTCGCAGCAGTCTGCGCTCGTTCCTCTCTCGCTGCAGTCTGCGCTCGTTCCTCTCCCGCTGCAACCTGCTCTCGTTCTCGTTCTTCTCTCGCTGCAGCCTGCTCTCGTTCTCGTTCCTCTCTCGCTGCAGCTTCGCTCTTAGCGTTCTGAAGCAGTTCCCACGCAATTTTAATTTCCTCTGCTTCCGCGCTCTCTGAAATCGCTTTACTGATCTCAGATTTCTTCATCTTTTGCTCCACCTCCACACCCAATTCTTCACATAAACAGAGAATCTGTTCTCAGTAACCTCATTAGATCCATGATCGCTGCTCTTTAGCTTTGGCTTTGTTCTAAAACTTCTCGCAAGGTTGTACCAAAACCTAGCGCACGATTCAAAACCTAAAGATTCCCAGCAGTTCAAAATTAATTACCCATAATCCGAAGCCTGGCGAATCTCAAAGCAGAGTCCAAACGCTCACCCACAGATGTAGCACGATGTCGCATGGTCCGATCCCAACCGCTGCCAACCAGTTGGGGAGAGGCGGGGTTTAAGCCGCACGTCCGGAGGCTTCCTGGCTCGTGACGACGACCATTCCCCAAAGTGAGGAACCCAGGGGTCCAGTGGAGGTGGGAGAATTGGTAGCGTAACGAACGGTTTAATTACATGGTTGCGATACAGTCGTCAAATCCGAGAGAACAACGGAGCAGCCTCACGCTCCGCCTTATGTAGGGTCCGTTTTCTCCCTCACTCTCCGCCAGGGCAGCAGGTGCGACCTAGCAAACCGCCGCCAAGTGCGTTGCAGCAAAGTCCGCCGCGTCTTAGCCAGAAGTGCGTCGTAGCCCTGGTTCTCCGCAGTTAGGCCATGCCTCTCTCCCCTTCCGGAGCGCACGAACCCACACGCACACACACACGTCCCGTTGACGTCACGGACGCGTTGAGACTCGTTTTGGGCAGGCCCCGACAGATGGGCGACGGTCCTGAACACGTCGGGACTCGTTTCGGG
>JABSTQ010000183.1:0-21641 GCA_013358835.2 Ixodes persulcatus
CCGGGCATCTACGTCATGTCATTCGCCTTCGACAATCCGACCTTCGGCTATTCGATGCTTGCTATCTATTCATTCGTCCTATGTGAGCATCATAGAGTGCCCGACGCTTTTCCATTCACTTTCTCACTAACATGAAAGAACTGATTAACTCATTTGTGGCATTTAAAAGCGCCCCCTTTTCGGATTCAGAAAAGCGCGTCTAATCATACATTAACGTCGATTGTGACTGCTTGTTTGGTTTTCGACGTGTATCATTTAGGCGATTAGGCGTAAAATTATGTGTAACTCTACACTCTAAGAAAAAATCGTTATTGAAAGGGGTTTTGACGCTCAAGGACTCTTTCAACTCGTGATGAACGGTTTCGCCTCTAGCACCATCGCCCCCTGCCGCACTAGAAAGACAACTGGGCAATGAAGAACCCTTTCGCATAAAAAACTGGAGCTAAAAGGGGCCTATAGATTTTTCACGAAGAACTTTTAGGGGGTGCTGAAAGGAACTTCTTAGGGAGAAGAATATGAACAAACCGAAGAACCCCTAATGATCCTTTTATGAGCAGTTTTTCTAGAGTGATAGGATGACATCCATCGGTATTTATTGTGCACTATCGTGGTATTTAATTCGGCGCACAATAACGCTGAAAAATAAATTCTCACATTCGGAAAACAGTGCACCACGGAAGCACGTAAAAGTACAGCAGCCCGAATGATCCCAAATCCCTGGGAAGTCAACATTATCGCTACTGTTGCCTACATTGCGGCGCCTAGAACGCGTCTTCGTCGGGCGTGTCTATCGTCCGAGACCGCCCATCTACCAATCACGGTCCCAAATGGCGACGGTGGTCCATGGGGCCTCCGATGTCCTCGGCTATGCCCCGCCGTTCAGAACCGGCCGAAACTCGTGGGACATTTGCTTATAGATTATTATATTAACTCTCTGGCTTTCGTCGCTCATGCGTTTTTGGATTAATCGTTTGTCATATCCGCTTCCGCTGCTGCATCACTGCCAAAATCGCGGCTGTCCACAGCATGACGCTTCCATGACACCATCAAGCGGACATCGAGAAGAACAACGAAGGACGTGGTAAACTGAGGCGGATGCAAGTTTGTCGTAAGGGAGAGTCTAGAGCCAATATCTGGAGTCACTAAATGAGCTACGCTTAGAGTATCGGCGCTCCGTTCCCCGATCTGCTAGTGGGCGCCGTCATCTTGGGGCTTAGTGCAGAGCGGCTGTCGATTGTCACAATTAAAAAATGCAGGTTCTTCAGCCTTAGACGTGGTGTTAGGAAGCTTAGGTGATATCGTTTTGCTCTGTCGCGAGCTTTTCTAACGTGTCTGGAGGACGGAAAAGCGTTTCCTGCGATTTTAGATAAAGTTTAGATAACTGGCAACCATGATTTTAAGCAGAAGATGGCTGAAGTTTTGTTACTCTCAAGCGTAGCTTATTTAGTGGCTCTAGGGTGGTCAGCCTGTTAAATGTTGGAGAAAAGACTCTCCCCCCCCCCCCCCGTCTCCCCTTTCTTCGCCGCCCAAAAAGTTTACACATGCGGAACTCAAGGGGAGGGGAGGGGAGGGGGGGGAGGTCAGAAGTCCTGGACCCCCGACGCTCGTCACACTCATACCCTCATACCTATAGGCCTGTTTCTCTTGTCTAGGGGGTGCTGTAGCATGCACGAGACGCGACCACAAAAGCGCGTCTGCCTGTCTCCGCGATACGTGACCGTTCAGTGCTGTCATGAAGCGGCGTACTTTAGTGCTCCATCGATCCTGTGCGACCCACCGGTGCAAACTAGCGTCTCCGTGACCGTCAGCGCCCGTCGAAGGGGACTAGCAAAACGTTTGAACGGACGCAACGCGACGCACAACCGATATGTCCGACCTAAAAAGGTATCCGACTTTTCTCGCCAGGGGTTGCCGCTCAAACTTTGAGAGCTACAGGTCTATGCGTTAGCCGGCGTTGAATGTCGTCCGGCGTTTGCAGCACTCCTGGGCAGCCTGGTGACCGTGTTTATGGAGCACTTCTCGCACAACCTGAAGGCTCCCGTTCTCATCGTGGCTCTGGAGGTGATGCTGCAAGTGATGCGGCTGGTGCCCTCCTTCTCCTTCTCCCGCGGCATGACCAAGATCCTGCAGCTGAGCAGGGAGAACGGCATCTGCCGCAAAGGTGGCGTGGACCTCGAACGCATTTGCCACACGCATGCAGTCGACTTCAAACCGGCGCTCAAGCTGTGCTGCGAAAGTGAGTTTCCAACTTACACTCGGAAAATCGACTAAATATTGCATTCATTTTTTTTTTCCCGGAACGTGGTTTGTTTTACTTTAAGAGGTGTTAATGCACTTTTTTTTAGATTGTTTCTAGTTATTTTCCAGGAGAATAGATTACTACAAAGGCGTTAACACGCAAAAAGTACACGGTTGCAAGCAGGGCATCTGGCCTCCGCTGTGTCTTTGCTCGTGCGGGCAAGCACGTGCAATTACAAGCCTGGCAAAGTGGCGTTCACGTGCTCGCGGCACGTGAACACCCCACAGAAATCGCTGCGTTGATTGTCGTTTTAATGCGATAGAAATTTGCGTCGTCTTGAAATGCGTAACCTTTTCTTTATTGAACTGCTCAGAAACTGCTATGGAAATTCTGGAAATATTTTTGCCAGCGTCCATGACATCTATATTATTTAAAAACAATTGACTTGTTTTTAATGCGTTAGCATTAGAACGCTCGTTTTGGCGAAAACCCGGCGGTGTCTTTCCTTTGTGAGTTGTCACGTGCGACGCTCCCGTTGGTCCGAAGCGATGACGTGAGCACGCGTCAATCTTTCTCCCCGGTGTTGACAAACTGACAGACACCGCGGGGTTTTCGGTAAAACGAGCACTTTCGTTTTCAGCAAAGTCACGCGCACAGCTGGCGCGGCTCCAGAGAGGAGGAGGAGCCGCGCAACACCCCCTAAATAACAAAGCCGCAGTACTAATTGAGATGGCTTAATCAGAGAAGGCCAACACTGGGCACAGATTGGAAAGGAGTTCTGCGTTTGCGCTTGGTTTCGATTTTCGAGTCCAGTTTGAGCCAAACTTGACGCAACCGTGGTGTCCAATCTGTGCCCAGCATTCGCCTTCGCTGATGACGCCATCTCATTCAGCACTACAGCCTTGTTATCTAGGAGGTGTTGCGCGGCAACGCGGTTGAATGCGGGAGTGCTCAGTTGACGCTCTGCCGTCGCCGGTTGTTCTTCGCTCTGGGTTTCCGTATTAGCGGTGGGCAGTGATGTGTGCGTGTAGTTAAAACGATGGATGTGGTTCACTCTACGAGTGATATGAATTCGGTTCATTCCACAAGTTGTATGGATGTGGTTCTTTCCACGAGTGATACAAATGACCGTATCCAAGGGCGGCGACGTACCCTGACATTGAGAGTACAAAAAAGGGTTTAAAAAAATTACAGGCATATACATTGGTAGATTCTTGGGGAATGCGTTAGCATGACGCTTGGGAAACGTTAACAGTGACCCCGTAACGAGGTCAAAAAGAGGCAGCAAAAAATAGAGGAAGCAAAAGAGAAAACCGAAAGAAAAAAGTGAAGGGGTCAGCGTTCTCCTTTCCCAAAGGGAAACGAGAACGCTGACCCCTTCACTTTTCCTTTGTTTCCAAGCGTCATGCTAACGTATCCACGAAGAATCAACCGATGGATCTTCCTGTAATTGTTTCTTTATCTAACTGTATATTTCCTGCGGCCAATGACTTTTGGCCAACGACCTTTCGCGACCAACGACTTTTGTTGCAGTATTAGTACAGTTCAAGTGTTCCTTGCTTATTAAAAAAAAGAAGAAAACCTAAATGCAGCCATATTACAGTGCCTGGAACGTGTCTTTGACAGGTGAGTTCAAAGTCCTATTCCGCCCATGCATCGAAAGTGAACCCGGGGTGGCAACAAACGATCTCGTAAAAAAGCTGGAGTGTCATGCTGTCGGATGCCGCGATCTTGGCTGTTGGGAGTAGAAGTTCCGGAAGAAAGCACGAGGTAGCGTGAGTGTCGCCGTCGTCGTGGCGTCCCAGCTCCTGCTACTGAAGCCTCCGTGGACTGTCAAACTATAGGAAGTGTCCTGTAGCAAGACAGGCGCCTGCCGCCTCTACCACCGCCGCTGTGCCGCCGCCAGGATCGCGTCCGGCGACAGCATGACACTTTGGTGACGTCATCAGGAGAAAATCGAAGGGACCTCTTTTTTTGGATGCCGTAAGCACACCAGTCGGAGATGCGTTCCTGGCACCGTGCCCCATAGAGTTATTGTAATGTACGCTAGAGGTTCAACTGGCGCTAGTGTGCTACGGGAAATGAAAGCAGGCAGCAACCAGTCGAAAACTGACTTCCGGTAATGCATTTCTATGGGAAGAAGTGAGTACATTTTCTTCTTGCGCTCGATTATAAGAGAAACTATTCCGAATAATTCGTACGTACTAGGTAGCTTCGAACATTTCTCAGTCAGGCAGACGAAATAATTGGTGAGTTACGACGTTTTTTTTCCGAATTAATTAGAATTAAAACAGTGGTAAAACGTCTTCGTACATGTATTTATGTGCAATCCTGCACACGGTTAGCGCTAACGCGACGTCGGCGCTTTTCAGTCTGGGGGATATACGGGCCAAACGACCGAAGGACATCTGGAAAACTAAGAAAGACGGCATGAACTACGCAGTAACACTGGATCAGTAACTTCCTGTGCATGTACGATCAAAATTAATTGAAGGCCACGTAATTTAGTCCGATTTTTAATAAGTACTGCTCTATTCTTTCTGCTGTGTGCAAATATACTTATTCTATAAGTTCAAAGCATCACCCGCACGCTCAAAATCTTTGATAATAAGTGCCCGATAAAGGCTGCCCGGCAGAGAAAATACTAAAAAGTGACACCTTTCATAGCTAACATATTTTATTCTTTACGTTTTGAATGATTTTAACCGCTCCTAAAAATGCGCGACGGGGTCATTTTTATATAGTGACAGGACTGACATATTAGCAATGTATAAGCGCCACCGGAATGCTGCCGAGCCTTGAACACGCTCTATATTCGTTTCGATTGTAATTTTGCTTTGAATCGTTGCTTGTTTTTACACACCTGCTGTGGAACAGAGGTTTGGGCCTGAAACATAGCGAAGTTAAGCATCCTTCACTGATGAAGAAAAATATGCTAAATAAAGCGATTTCATGTGTTAATAAACATAAATCTTATTCGGTACGACCCAAATAACAAAAGTGTTCCCTGTTTTTTTCGCGCGAAGAGACAAAATGCATGCGCGTTTTCTCATAGGAATGCACATGAGCACCGGAAATGTAGACTTTTTGCTATGTACTTCAATTTGCCTCTTGGAAGTCGCATAGACACCAGTTGAACCTCTAGCGTACATTATAATAACTCTATGCCGTGCCCCTACGACCTATACCCCCTAATATGATACGAAATGACTATATGACATCATATTACTATATGTAGCTTTCTCAACAAAAACGCACACGTAAATGTTACCTTTGGTCATGGTTGTCTACCATATATACTTTCCTGGTCAGGCGGCACATAAATGATAGTGTTGTCTTCTGCCCGTTTCTAATAGTTTTAAATTGGCGATCGTTTAATTAAATTGATGTGGCGCAGGGTACCGCCACGTTTTTGTGTTTTATATGTGTAATACGAGCGCAAGACGCGGGATAATGTATTGCACCGCTTAACATTGTAACCTTTGCTGGTAAAACTATTCAATTTTCAGATTTTCCTTCGTATGGGTCCCTCGTACGGTATTAGTGGTTATAGCCACACGCTGGGGTTGGCAAAGCACAGGACTTTTGCGCTGAGTTCGAGGCAATGTTATTATGGTTCGGCTGTGGTCGTAATTACAGCGATTGGAGACGAGCCAGTACGCGAATGCTTGTAGAGCCATTGATTATCGCGAGCCCAAATCGAGTGCTCACGCAATACTTGGGTACAATCGACGAGCAGCATTCGAATATCGTCACCCGGGGACTACGCCAAAACTGCGACCTCCAACTACGTCATCAAGTTTCACGAAAGAGAGACCGAAAGAAAATGTTCGCTTTTATGCTTGAAATTACACCACGACAAAGAGATGTCTTGGTCAGGGGCACTGCGTGAGAACATGCTCATGTCCCACTAAAGTGCCAGGAAGCTCGTGTAAAGCGAAAACATTCCAACAGACTATCGTTGCTCCGCCCCTTTTGTCCTTTCTCGGTTATGTGCTCGTCGTTTCGGTGACTGTGTGTCGTTCGTGCCGTTTCTCTCAGCGCCGGAACATCAGCGTTTCGAGCACATCCTGATCCAGCCGCTGTCGGCGCACCACTACTCGGCCTTCTACGAAGCGGTCACGCTGGCCGTCGAAGGTTGCGTCCTCTTCCTGCTGCTCATGTTCTTTGAGTCGCGCTGGGTCTACAGGACCGAGAGCATGCTCAGCGCGCCCAAGGAGAAGTCCTCCTTCAGCGTCGCCTCCAGCCTGGCCCCGACGCCGTCCAGGGTGAGGCCGATGAAACAGAGCTAAACCAGAGCGTTCTCGTCATTTGTAACGTCATTTGTAACGTCTTAAAAAAAATGTAAAAAAAAAGACGAAGGGCACCATTATTTTTACGTTGTACGAATTATTATTTCAGATAAATTTGATTAGACACGGAATTTTTGATCCCTGGTATTTTAACCCAGTCAGCTAGATCGCATTACTAAAAAAGGGCAAGAGAAAAGTGGAAAAGGGCTGGCACTCGCGCTTTCCAGCTTGCTGGGTTGGGGCAAACGGGAGGAAGACTCGGATGGCGACCATAAAACTGTGTTTCATCGAACACTCTCACTTTCGCACGTCAATGGCAGGTGAAAAAGGTCAGCTTCCGCCCCAACACAGCGCGGTCGCAGATTCCAACGTCCTCCAGGAGGCGCAATAGCACTAAAAATGGAGCTGCCCATAAAAAAAGAAAAGAAGAAACGGATTGTAATGTCTAAAAGGTAACCTGTCGAAAGACTGACTAACTGACATCTATAGGGGGCGTTACTGGAAGTCATAGCTGAGTGCGCAGCTGCTCAGCGCTTGCTGACGGCGAGTGTTTCTGCAACGTGAATTACACACCATCATGATTGCCGGTCTTGGAATCTTATAAGCGTGGGCTTGTTTTGACCACGAGCAGTGAATAGTACACCCAAATTCGGCGTCCAGTGAACACCACAAGTTCTCAGCCCAGCGTGCCATCCACTGGTGCCATCTCCTCATACTCACGAACAGTGAAAATGGAACCGACCAGGAACCCTTTTTTCGAACGGTCTTGTAATCACTGGCTTCCATAGATGTGTGCGCGACTGCTGAGCGCGTGCTGATGGCGAGCTTCCACAGTGCTTTTGCAACGTGCATTCCGCACCATCAAGATTGAAGGTCTTAGCAGCCTGTTGATGTGAGCTCGTTCTGATATGCGCTGTAAACGTAGCCCTCAATTATGGCGTCAAGTGAATGCCCCATATAGTTTATTTGAATAGTCCTATTGCTAAATTAGCCAAGCATCAAAGAGAATGCTTTGGGAATGTATAGGTCTACGCGCCGCACATGCTGGCGTCCGCAGCAGTAACTTTTCTAAAGCAAAAGCCTAAAACAAATGCCATCTTGCACGCGCATTAGTCAACGGGAAATGCCAGCGCGTGCGGCGTGTAACCTACATTCTCTGGCTTCTCCTTGATTCTTGGGTAATTTAGAAACACGCCTAATTATGTCTGAGCAAAGTCGAAGTTACAACTACAAGCATGTTGCCTTCAACGATGCTTGCACTGAGTGAGTGCGCGTACTTGGCAGGGTTGGGGAAAGCCCGAAGCTGGCTTTTGTAGCTTCTGGATCTACACTCGCACTTAGCCAAATACAGGCGGCTATGGCTCGGAGTTAGCGATAAGTATAGTTCAATATAAATGGTAAATATTGACGTCATTTTGTCCGCATCATGCGGGCGTCTTGGTCAGCCGATAGCGCACCCTTTGACTTAAAAACACGAGCTTCTTTAAATGTAAAATATTACATGGTTTGAACACGAGCGCGCTGATGAAAGTTGAAAAAAGTGACCATGGTGCTGGATTCAGGACGAGACAAAACAAAAAGGAAGTGGCTCTGACATTTTTTCTTTTCGCTTTGCTATCGTTTCGTGGAAGATCTCGCGATTGTGGTCATTATGAGGTTGCTGTTGTTAAGCGCTGAGCGACGAAAACCTGCTTAGCTAAAGGCCGGTTTTCACAGTCAGCGAAGCGCTGATGTAGCGTTGCTCACGAGTCGTAATCTAGTTATCGTCTGCCATGTGCAACTGTTTTGGCGGTGCGATACAAAGCTGGAGGACGCTCCCGTCAGCACGCGCTTAGCGCGAGGTCAGCGCTATGCTTGTAGCGCTCCGCTGCATATGTGAACTAGGGTGCCTTCATGTGCGCTCTGCTTAGGGTGGTGGCATCTCGCCATTTTATCCCACAAGTTTATTTTTATTTTTGTTCAGAAGCACGTGAAAGAGCGTGTCCCTGCACGTGTTTGTGGCGCTGACTGTGCTATGGCGACATTTTGTTTTCGTCGATTTCTTTGTATTTTACCCGTGAGCGCGTGCTGTCGGCATCGGGTACTACAAAGGGTGGCATCACCCTAAACAGAAGAACATTGAGGCACCCTAATGTGAACAGGCCTTTACTTAGCAAGGGCAACAATTTTCTTCTCGTCATGCCGGTCATGTACAGAGTAGGGACTCTTTAGCAAACCGTTACCGCGTTCCACGTACCGCACTACCGGAACCTATGAAGCATGCATTTAAGCGCGCGACCCGTGGTCATGGTATTCCCCGGCCGCGCGCTCAATTAAAGGCATGCTTAAAAGTCTCCGGTAGTGCGGTACGCTGAACACGGTAGCGGTTTGCTAAAAGTTCCCATTAACTCGCGCGGAACTTTTTGTTCTTATCGTTGGCTCTTCTGGAAGGAACATTGCAAAGCTCCATAAGGACTGGATGTTTCAAACTTTATAACGTTGACGTTTGACGAAGTATGTGAGCGACAAATGGCCTGCAGTGTAACATCCGAGATTACCTGCGAAAAAAAAAAACTCCACATAACGCGTTTTACGTTTTTCGGCAGTAGACACTACGATCAAATGGAGTAAATCAAGCCACGCCAATCGCGTTTCTTCATTTCCAGTCACCGACTGACCTAGTCGCGCACAGTAAATAGACCAAAATCATGCACTCTTTTTTTGCGCGTCATTGGTTGAAGGGTTAAGGCCCGTTCATACACTTGCGGCCTTTTAGAACCGAGTGCCTTGAAACCTCTTAAATTTCTTAGGACGAGAAAAGACACTGCCACGCTGGCGACATCTATGTGGCGACCCTGGAACTGCATTCCACAAGAGCAAAGGTTTAGCGGGACTTCCGAGGTGAAACGTGCGTAATACTTATGAGAAAGAGTCTTTTATAACGTTGACAAAGGTTTTTCGAGCCAAGAAAGAAAGGATGGAGCGCGGGAAAAATAGGAAATATGCCGGGCGGCCAAGTTTCTACTGCTACCCAATAGATGGCGCCAGCGTGTTCTCACGTCGGGAGAGACTTGAAGAGGTTACAAGGCACTCGGTCTTAAGAAGTCGCAAGTGTGTGAACGGGCCTTTACTAGCGAACCCAGAATTGACTCTACTGGATTGTAGCTTTGGTTGCGGTCAGACTTGATGTTAAACGGAGCATAGAGCCTAAGCATCGCGGTCACTTAAATAAACCCATTATTCCTTGATGCCATTTTGAAGTTGCCCCATGCAGTGTGACTCCTTTTCGCGTCTATTGTCCGTGGGACATTCTATGTCGCTTATTGCGCTTGTGGAATTTCATTTCTATGATTAGTTTTTTTTTTTTTTTTCTAACCGAGTGGCAACGGGCAACCGATAACGTAGGTCACGTTCGTTCAGAAACGAGTGAACTAAATGCCGTGGTCAACCGGTATCCAGCTGGCATGGCTGTTGACGATAAAAAGTGATCTGCACGTTCGGTTTACGCTTTGCAGCACCGGGCGGAAGATTCTGACGTGGTTCGGGAGAATCAGCTGGTAGAGGGCATGGGCCAGTCCTCTCGCCGAGCGTCCTCGATGCTTGTTTCGCCGGTCCACAAGACCACCATGTTTGTGAGCCGCCTGACGAAGGCGTACGGCTGGTGGGAGAAGAAGCCCGTGCTGCAGGGGCTCAGCTTCACACTGCGGACCGGGGAGTGCTTCGGCTTGCTGGGCGTCAACGGGGCCGGCAAGACGACCACCTTCAGGATCCTCACGGGCTACTTCATGCCCGCCAGCGGTGACGCGTGCATCAACACCTTCTCAGTCGTCAAGGACACCAGATCTGTGCGTATTACCCGATACATTACTATACTCCGTTGCTCTATGACTACGGAAAGCAGGACATGATCCTCACGCAAAGCCCTCCACTTTTTCTGCTATAGTAGAGCGAACCCTGAAAGTGTATAGGGCTTTGCGGAAAAGGCTTTATGCGGAAATGCATCTCACTCTGCGAAAATCCTATGGCCTTGGCGCGGGCAGATTTTGTGTAATTCGAACGGATGGACGCGGCTCAGCCTGGTCAGAGCCGTATATGTAGAGAGTTTGGTCAATGGGAGGCGCGGGCAGAGCCAGGGCGTGCGGCAGACTCGGAAAGAGGGCTTGGCATGCTCTCTTGACCAACCAGAAGCCGAAAAGAATCCCCTAGCGGTGGTAGCGAGAAACAGTTCTGATCAAAGGTCTATGTTCGTAAATGGAATTAATAAGCGCGTAAGAGTGAAGTGTAGTAACTCTTTGTGGTTGAAAATAGGGTACGCGGGTTGTTTTGAGCATGATCATGCAGAAAGATGTAAGAAACGAATGCGCCGCTCAACTCTGTTTTGCTCGGACAGAGTGTGACCTCTCGGACGGCAGATTCCCGGCCCTCGGCGCTTGGCATACGGATTATGTCGATCGTTCCGCTAGTCGCACTCTTCCATCATCATTTCGGATGAGCGTGAGTGAAACATCACGTGTACCAAATTTTCAGCCATTGAGAGTTACTCCAATGCAGTTATCGGCTCTTCAAGATTACCTTTAAAAACGTGAAGCTGATGAACACATAGACGAGGGGATAAACGCTGCGCGTATTTTTGTCATTTCTCTTTGGGTCCACTTTTGTATTGGTTAAAAAGGTTAAGAAATTGGTACGTCAATTAATGCAGTAATATAACTCGAAACACCAACCCTTCGTTTTTGTATAGCAGTTAAAAGCCTATGCCATGTTCTCGTCCGTGTGCCCTTTATGCTTCCTGCTCCGTTCCTCTTCAGCTGACGTACCTTGCGTGGTGAACCTTCCTTTGTTGCGCCGCATGGCGGCGGCATACAGTTCCAGAGCTACCTGGGCTACTGTCCTCAACGAGACGGAGCCCTGGACCTCCTGACGGGCACAGAGACGCTCATGCTGCACTGTCAACTCAAGGGCATTGCCGACACGACCAGCTACATTGAAGTCCTGCTGGAGGTCTTCAACATGGAGGACATCGCCGAGCAGCTAGTGGGAACGTACAGGTATAAGACCTTACGCTTGCCTTTCATGGGTAACATCTGCTAAGCCACGGTCACGCTGCTAAAGCATCGTACAAAAGACAGTCTACAGACAATGTCTGAGGCCTTCCTCGTATTACGGTGCCGCCAGATTGGTCATACAAGAACTCTCTTCAGACATGTTCAAAGAATACATATATGTATGAAGCAAGCAAGCTTCAAACATGCATGAGCCATGTCCGCAGATGATTATGTCATCATGTCTATGGCGAACACCGTGTCTCTTGTATGATGTATGAGCGGTGCGACTGTGACCATAAGGTCATGCAGGCTATCCACTGGTGGCCATAGCTGAGCCCATCGCTCCTGAGCGCGAGGTATAACGACGAGCCCAACAGTGCTCTTGTAACGTGCGTTCCAGACCCACAGGATGGCCGGTCTATGTAACCTATAAGTGCGAGCTCGTTCCGAGCGTGCGCTGTGAACAGTGCACTCCAGATGTGCCCTCCAGTGAATACCTCCTATAGGGAGCATTGTAATGGTGCTCTATAGGTTTCCCGGACATCTACACAACTCAGACACGTTAGTCTTATATTCTGTCTGTCCATCGAAAGTGTGGGAGTTGATAAAGTTTTACTGCGATGGCGTTCTCGCTGTTGGCGCTTTGCGTGCTGCTTGGAGTTTTGCTTTCTTGGGGTTACTCTAGCTTAACATCTAGTATTGTCTCAGCGTCCAAGCTATGATTTTTTTCTTTGAAGCAAAAATGAATAAAGTTACAGTTCAGTCTATGCTATCACGAATCTGTTCAGAAAGAAATGAGGAAAATACCAGCTCTTTGGAATGGCTACAATGTCGCCGCAAACTTATTGGCTAACCGTTGCCATAGTCAGCGTTGGGTAAAGTACATCTAACGAAAAACATGAAGAAACGTACAAAGTAAAACGAGGCTATGTACTTCAAGTAATGTAGTAAGTACACCGGGCACAATGTAGTTCAAGTGAAGTACAATAAAACACATAAATACAACGTAATTTCAAAGTACAACTAGTTTTTAACACAATCTTTAACGATGCTTTTTCATTCCTCTATACATTGTTATTATTATTTTTTAAACTTACTTGCATTGCTTCAGGGGTAATCAGGGGTGTATCAGTTACTTTCAGAGATGGCGTCGAATACTGCACTCTAAAAAAAGGGTATCACCTGACACCCTTTTGTCCCATATAATACACCTCAAAACTTCATTTCGACGTACAGCGCCCTATAGTCGAACAAACGGCCCCAAATTTTACGATGGGCTTGATGACGGTGCGATATAACTTATTCAATAGCTAAAGTACGTATTAAAGATCACAGAAAGAAAACACTGAGGTTTTGCAGTAGGGCCAGGAAAACCCAGATTATTTTTTTTTTGTAGTTAGTAACACGTACATTAGCTGTATTATTAAGTTGTACCACATGGCTATCAAGACTCTCGTGAACGTTGGTACCATCAGATCGACGTCAGTGGGCTGTACGTCGAACTGAAGTTTTGGGGTGTTTTATATAGGACAAAGGGTGTAAGAATACACACTTTTTTTCTGAGAGTGTGGATAAAGCCAACAAATCGCAGAGTATTGTTTAACTTTCGTTGATGAACTATATAACACAATCAACTTATAAGGCACTTCTTTGTTGACAAAGCATCATTTTGTGATACAAATTTAACAATACCGAATTTGTGGATTGTACTTTAAAGTTGAGTTTTGTTTTTCTTTGGAAAGTACAAAAACAATCTTAGTACAAGTATGCAAACTCAGATAAAGTACTTCAAGTGAAGTACAAGTTTTCTGAACATCTTTAAGTACAATGGACTTAAAGTACTTCCTGACACTGGCCTCTTACATGCTGAAGTGACTATATCTCAGCGATGGTGTTCCCTGTTCCTTTGCAGTGCCGGCAACAGGCGCAAGTTGTCTCTGTGCCTGTCAATGATCGGCACGCCGGAAGTACTCCTGCTGGACGAACCCTACGTCGGCATCAGCACCATGGCACGCAAGAGAATTATCAACTATATAAGTGCCCTCCAGCGGGCAGCCAAGATGTCTATTGTACTTACATCGCACAGGTAACAGGCACTCCACAGTTTCTTCCAAAGAGGCAAATAGGTGCAGATAAATGGCGCGGGCAACTTCGTTTTGGGGGGGGTGGCGGTTCAGGCTGAACCCCCCGAGACACAGTGTAGCCCACTTTAAAATGCGCATACGCATTATGGCTCCCCTACGCTCTCCAAGTCTCAGATTTCATCAGCCATCTCTGCCCCCTCCCTCAACAGATATGCTGTGCTGACTGAAAGGCGTCTCCGATTACTGCGGTGTAGTCTATAGCGTCCTGTATACCCCACGTGCATCGAAGTTGTCCCGAAGTGGCAGCAAACTGCGCCAGGGGAGCCGGCGTGCCACGCTGTTGGATGTCGCGATCCGGGTGTTAGTCGTAGACGTCTCGGCGAAAACTCTCAGTAGACGCAAGCGACACTTGTCGCCACGGCATCCCAACTTCTAGCTGCTGAATCCTCTATATATTGTCAAACTCGAGGTCTATCTGCAGCAGAACAGGTGTCCGCTGCGTCCACCTGCACCGCTGTGACACCCCCGGGATCGAGACAGGCCACAGCATGGCCGTGTTCCAAATCTTACCCAAATAGATCTGAGTTACTCCGGCGGGTCATGTCAAGTGACAACACAGATTGAAAAACGCTGGACGGGGGTAGGTTTTAGAACGCCAAGGCGCAAAACCTTTACCCTAGAGTAAGATCGAGTAAATTTTGGAACACGGCCCATGAGACAAGTGTGACGTCATAAGGCGGAAATCGTATGATCTCAAAAGTGGACGCTGCGAAGATACTATTCAGAGGCGCGTTCTAGGCACCATAACCGCGCAGAAGCCCCGCACATTGCGCCGGTCTTTGGGGCTGACGGGATCGCTCGTCCGCACCGCACGCAGCCTGACGGATGTGGAGTTCCTCTGCAACCGCATAGCCATCCTGAGCAAAGGCAGGCTGCAGTGCCTGGGCTCGCTGCCTCACCTCAAGCAGAAGTTCGGTAAAGGTTTCACCATCACCGTCAAGACCTACCCAGACAAGAAGCAGGACGTGACCTACCAGGAGGAAGTGGCCAGGGCCGTCAAGGCCCACTTTAGGAACGCCGAACTGGTTCACAGCTACGAGGTGGGGCGTTATTAAAGGTGTTAATATACCCTTTTCAGGAGTAAGAGCCATCTAGTGGCAATCCCAAAAGCTTCAATATTTCTGCACTAATAACGGTGATGGAAGAACGAGACCAACTAAATCGAGCTCTACCGACTCCGCGAATCAAAGGATAAGTACAAGGACCAACGTGATAAAATCAATTCAAAATTTCTTTTTTAGATTCTTGAAAGCGTCCAGTTTTTCTGGTGGGTTTGGCTCAACGAGGTCAAAAACTGGTCAAAAGTGACGCCCACTTGACTGCCGCTATGTTGTACAATTTTGACCACTAGACACGTGTCCGTACCAAATCCTGAGGCTTTTACGAAAAACTGAGCCGAGATTTGTATTGCAATCGCTGTAAAAAAACATGATAAGCTATTTTTTCGATACTGTTAGCCACAGAGATCAGTGTCTAGCTCCGCTAAAAAAAAAAAAAAAAAAAAAATACAGCACCGCGGCTGACGGCGTCTAGCGGAGCCGTTGCGAAACTGCCCGAGTTTTTGTCGCAAAAGCACATTTTGAACTTAATACAAACGAAACATAACTTATCTCGTCGGTAATGTTATTAAAGAACAATAGGAAATTTTGTTGGCGGTACTTCATTAAAATCTAGAGGTAAAATAATAAGGTCACGTGTCTAGTGGTTAAAAATGTGCAACATGGCGGCGGCCGATTGGGGGTCACTTGCAGCTGTTAGTTTGTTGCTCTAAAACCCTCTACCTTGTTGGTTTGGCTCTACACAGGGTGGGTAGAACAAAGTATATTGCCCCATTGTTTACGCGCAACGTTTGTGGTACTTGTGTAGGTTTTATGTGTAGACGGCTTGCAGTGACCTCACCTGAGCGGCCATTGTGGTGTCTTTGCCGCTAAGCGCGTACCTTACGCGGCCCACGCTTTGAGCAACCGAATTTTTTATTTTCGGCAAGGACAGGTAGGAATGTCCACGAGCGCTATACGATGACGTCACGTGCAGGTGTCATCGCATTGAGGAAACTATTCTTTGCTCGTCGCCGTCGGTGCTATATTTTGTTTCAGCTTATGTTCAGACTTCAGACGCAGCCGATGCTACAAGCGCGAGCACGTGGCCCTGAACCGTGCCTGCCTTGCACGAGCGCGCGTGCTTGGCAGGGACGCTGAAATCCCGTAGTTCGCAATTGTAGCATCGGCTCGTCGTCGAGACTAGCGTATAGCATTCTCGCCACCGCACTGCTGCCACAGAATAAGTGGCTCGTCTTGCGTCTCGTTCGGACGCGGTCGCGCAACTAGCTTTGACAGAGTGTGACCACCGCGGAAGCCACGCTAGCCTTGGCAACGTAGCGAAATATAGTGGACGTCGAGAATACACCGTTAATAAATATAACCTGGATAAATCTTTTTTTTTTTTTGTGAATTTTATAGCATGAACGAGCGGACACTGAGACCTTGGAGGGATCTCACCCACAAACTGGTTTAGACGTATTTCATCATTATTTACTTTTTTTTTTCCTCCTCCAACTCGCGTCGGTCTTGGCTGAAGTGTGTTTTTGAACGTGTTTTTCATACCGAAGCTGGAGCACTCGTCACCAATATATAAACTTTGATAACCCTTGGAGTTTTTATACGCAATCGAAAAAGCTCGCAAATAATATCCAGATGGATAGGATCCCGTAGAGAACGTAGGTTAATGGGACCACGAATGATTTTGGTCCGGGGTAAATGATTTCAGACAGGGATATTACTGCTAGCCAGGGTTGGGCAGAAATACTCAAAAATTTATTTGGAAATACAAATACTGGGATACATTGAAATAGCAGCTAAAATACTGATACTGAAGTATATCTGTAAAATTTTATCGCAATACGTATCGGAGATACATTTTAAATAGAGGCAAAAAGTATTTGAAATACAAATACAGGAACACATTTTAAGGAGGGCAGAAATACAAATACAGAAATACTGGTACAGCAATACAGTTTTCGAATTTGTTTGAGACGCCAAATGAGATGAAGCTTGAAGTTGGAAGTGGACGTTTTTGATCTCGAAATTATTTTCCCGTAGACTTGGCACTTTGCCTTGTAAGTAGTGGTTTCAGGACAACGAGGAGTCTTCAATGGGCTCAAAAGAAACGTTCCGTCAAGGACTGACCGCGGTCCCTTCCCTGATATCCTGTCTGTCTGCCGAGGGATGCAAAAAGACTTCGACCTCTAATAAATTATATGTCATCCTAAATCCCATCAAAACGTCACCACGCCCCTGTCCAATAAGGACGCCCCTATCAACATTGATCACATGACGTCACGGTGAAATGAACTGGTATTCTTGATCTGTAGGTGGGGCCTTGAGCATGAAACTTTACCACGCTGCTGTATGGAAGGACAATACGTACTATCGTTGTAGGTTACCTCGTTGGAGATCGTGCAGGGCTGCAGGCAGTGTCATTTGGAATTTTCGAGAATAGTGGACCACCTGAAGCATTCTGGAACACATGTCTTATCTTCTGTTACGGTTGAAAAACCGATACGGTGGCATCCTTCTTGTGAAGGTTCTTCCTGCCGACCCTCCGCCACCGACGCATAAATTGTAGTCCTCAAGTTTCGCCTAGCATCATCCAAACAGAGATCTCTTGGATTGCGACCTGATACTGCCGGCACAGGTGCGAGCTCTCCGAGAAACAGCGTTCTCGAGACGAGTCGCAGGTGTACAAAGTCTGGGTCGGCACAGCGAGGCCACGTCTGGCCTCCTTTGTGTGTTTCAGATCACCAGAGCAGCGGGTCACGTTCACGTCGGCTGATGACGTACCCTTGAGCCGTGCAATATTACGGGCGCAGCCGCAGACGCATTCGAATATATGTTGAACTTCAGTGCGTGAGCCATCCTATACTATTTCAAATCAACCACCGCCAGACTCGTGTTGCAGCGGACTGTGACTCAGCTTTGCCGGCTGGGTGTACTGTGTACGCTAAGGCAAGAGAGACGGTTAGCCACGGGCATTGGATGCCAGCAAACAATGACTGACTCAAGAAATCCCTACCTAAGGACCTAAGGCAGAAGATGCCCTGACTCCACTCCTGGCACGCCACCTGGCTCGAGTCCCCGACTACGGAACACTTCTCAGAAGAGAGAAGAGGACGCATAGAAAAATAGTTAGGAGAATCGGAAGGAACCTTAGTCAACATGGTAACAATGCCCCTGCATCTCCTTGACCCTAATGCCCTCAAAAGTAAAACAAAAAAAAATTGCGTTTGCATTTTTTTTTTTTTTGGGGGGGGGGTATATTTCAAGAAATGTAACGAAATACATTTCACACTGAATGTATCGCGATACAGAGAAACATTTAAAATGTATTCCGATACAGGAATACAGATACTGGTGAAAAAAATGTATCGCGATACAGAAATACAGATACGAAATGTATTTCTGAAATACTATCGCGATACATTTGTATCGCGATACTGCCCAACCCTGCTGCTAGCATATCGCTTAGTGGGCCAAAGAAAACTAGTACACGAAGGTGGAAACCGAAAGCCAGCTTTTCGGTACGAAAATTTGAAATATAGAGGAATATTTATTACCTCCTTTCCTTCAAAATCTCTCCGCCTTCCCGCTGTGACGCATTCGCGGTTCCCAAGCACATCAGCCAAACCACGCTCAAGTTTTACACAGGTGAACTGCGTCTCTCGGACGTATCATGCGCTCGTCGACAGTCAATCCGTTGACGAATACTTATTTGGATTCCCGTTCGTGGCCAATGAGTTCCGTGACCGAACTTATGATCACTCGCGAATGACAAGTTCCATGGTGTGCTTAAAAAGTACTGTGGAAGCTAGGATTCATTTCATCCGGGGCCCAAGCACGTCACGACCTCGTGCTTTCTCATTTCGATTTTGAGTTGAGAATGAAAGCGAAGGAGAAAGAATTTCAAAATCATTTCGTAGTCTCCTCAGGTGAGAACCTCAAAAGAATGACGCGAGAAGGCACCTGTGTGCATTCTTAAAAAGGCGCACATCGCAAGGCGGACACAACACACTACTTACATTCATCTGTCACCGCGGGCGCTGCATTCTGGGAACCTGTAGTCAGAAGAGGGGCGCGTATGGATCTTGCTTTCCACCGATTCCCACAATGCATAGCGTGGCAATACGTCGCGATGAGGCGCTTCAAGTTTTGGAATGCTATATTCCAACCTGTTTTGCCGATAGAACTTTACAACGTAGTGACATTTTACTTCGAACTTAACGAAATATTATGCCGCGTAAAATTTATAAGTATACACCTTTTTCACAAGGGCGCAGTCATCTCGAGTGTCGTCACTTCTCGTATGCGCCAAAACAGGGTTGTAGATCTCTTCTCACGCCGCTGGAAGGTGTTCGCGAAAAATGCGTGATTGTGACAACCTTGTTTATCCTCTCCTATATTTTCCCGATATTCCAGGTTTAAATGTCTATAATTTTATTAGTTCCGCATACCAGATATGGAACCCACGTGACTGGAACGAAAAGAAACAAAAAAACGTCATGCGAACTGCAGGAGGTCTCAGAATTCGAACCTCGAGGGCACGTTGCGTCCCAAACTCGCGGGCGCGCCAAATATCGCTGTGCTTGATCGTTAAAAATGAAGACGCGAACGTAAACTTGAGCACACGTGCTTTCAGTAATCTATGATATAAATCTTAAAAGCACGCAATTTTTTTTACAGAGTTTTTTATTTACAAAAAATTGTTCGTCTTCCGCTCGACCCGGTTAAATTTGGCGAGAAAATTGATGGTAGTGACCTTTTCACCAATTTGGTTTCTAGGTTAAATTTAGCGAGGAAATTGACGTCACGCGACTTACGGACTTATTTAATTTTTCCAGTAAATTTAACGGGGAAATTTCTATTATAAATTTAACAGGAGATTTGATGAACTATAGGGTGTTCTTTTGCGCTCCGAAACGGCAGTTTAATATTTTCTAAACAAATTTAACGATCGCAATTTAGAAACTTCATTCCATGCATTATACAACTTTAAAGATCAAGGTCGCTGTCATTTGGGGACTTTAGCAAGCCGTTACCGTGTTCCACGTTCCACGTTCCGCGCTGCCGGTGTCTTTGAAGCATGCTTTTAAAACGCGCGCCCCGCGGTCACGGTATCACCGGGGCGATATGGTTTAAAGGGACCATGAAGGCAGTTTCGAAGTTTTATTTGACGATTGAAATGGATGTCAGGCACGTCTCAGATACTGTTGACCAAGTTCTAGCCCGAACAGAAGTTTGGGTGCCGCACCAATCGAGCAAACAGGCGCGGTAATAATAGCGCCGGGAACGATGCCTGAGACCCCACTGAGGCGGCGGCAGAAAGGTGAACTAAAGTGCGCCGTTGAAGCGTGACGACAACGGGCTCCTCGTCTGGCGATTGGTTCAAACGATAGACGCGCTCTTGGTTTCGATTTCGGTGGTGAGATGTGATGAAAAAAGTTCATTTGAACGTTGGATAATCTTTTAAAGTTGTAGTTGGGAATTAATAGGTTTCATACCGTGTATAAAAGCATAATCTGAAGCGATCCCTCCGTTTGTCACTGGTAGAACGCATCCCGCACTGCTACCTCGGGCGCGTAACAACTTCAAGCATCGAGCAACCATGGAAAAAAAAGAAAAAGGTACGAGCGCCGTGGGCGGTGGACTTTTGGTTCTGGTTTCGTGCGTCGTCTCGTGTTCGCTTTGCGAACTGGTGTCTCACCAATCATGCCGCGTTTATGTGCAGTAGTAGGTTGCGCGAAAGGTCGGCTAAAGACGTGTGGTCGATCGGGCGACGTTGGTTTGCATAAACTGCCGACCGATGCAGCAATGCGCAGTGTTTGATTGCGCACCGTCGTCTTGCGTAGAGCTGTGGACAGCGATGTCAGGATTTGTTCGTTGCATTTCCGGCCAGAAGACTTTAAGCAGCACCTTCACGTCAGCGGGAGTCGCTCTGATGCGGCGACCGAGGAGCTGGTGGTAGGTCTGGGGCGCCTTCGTAAAGCGCCAATCCAGAGTTCTGCGTCCTTACCAGCATCTCCGTTCAGTCGGCGTGAGGTCGCTGAACGGGAGCTCAAACTCGTTTGCGAGCGCGGCGTTGTCGCCCATTCTTCCAGGTTTTCTTCACAGACCGCCGTGCACTAGCGAACCATGGGAACCACACTGAGTGTGCAATAAATCCTACCGATGCCGACAGTGCTCCTGACGTCACTTCTCTTTCCAGAGGCGAAAAAGGGAAGAAATCTGAATGTTTGTTTCGGTTTCGCAGATTTATTTGCAGGTACAGAAATAAGAGTCACAAAGTTCTAGAAACAATGTGTGGCATGCCAGGACCCCAACGCTTCCGAAAACACTTCTTTTAAAAAAAAATTAAATTGCCTTCATGGTCCCTTTAAGCGCTCAGGCAGTGAGGTACGCGAAACATGGTAATGGGTTGCTAAACGTCCCTATTATCTATTCATGTTTTGGGAAGGGAGTGTCGTCGATGCCTCGTTTATACTTTTCCTGCCGCAGGGTCTCTGGAATTTCGCATGACCCACGTGAGCTTTCTGTGGAGCGAGATGTTCAGCAGGATGGCCAAGGATCAAGAAGACGTTCAAGCTGCAGGACTTCTACATCACGGACACCTCGCTGGAACATATCTACCTTAGCGTCACGCACAGAGAGGCTAGCGTCGCGCCTTGCGGAGTACTACGCCCAGGCCGGTCGTTTGGGCCTCTAGGAACGGTGTACGGCCATTTAGTCGATAGAGAACGAACCCGGGCAATATTGAGATAAAACAACAATGCCAGAGTTCGTCTCAACGTGCTGTGTTCTTTTTGGTGATATTCTAATCGAAAAACAGCTGTTGTGTGAGTACGAGGGCCATCGTAAACGCCTTTTTCACAAGGGTTCCGCCATCTTGAATT
>JABSTQ010000184.1:0-22353 GCA_013358835.2 Ixodes persulcatus
ACATTTTACGCTGGGATAAGGTAATCAAAACAAGCTCTTACCTTCACTGTGTTTCCCAGGCTCTCGATACCTCGCATCTGACATGTTGTTTGCTTGGGAGCACACAAGCAACCAACTTGGGTCAAGCTTACTCTTGAGGAGCTCTGCGATTGGCTGACGAGAGGGTCACATATATCCCTTTTGTGGAGTTCTCCACAACGAGTGCGGATTATCTAAGAAAATACTTTTTCTTTAGTGGAAATTGACCCTTGCGAATTATACACCGGATGTGGATTATAGTCTGGAAAATATGGTACCTTGTTTCAATGTTTTAACCCTTAAACTAAAAGAAGTGTAGCTGATTTTTATTCAACATTAGGGTCCTAAATGAAAGTCGCATGTGCAATGGAACAAAAAGTATACACTCAAAACAGAAGGCATCTAAATTGCTCTTCTGTTCCAGTCATTTTATCAAGAACCATTGTGATGTACTAAGGTAATCTGTGTTTATTTTTGTTTTTTCTTATAATTTTTGCTAGCATCTTAAGCCTACGCTGTGATATTTAAAAATATATTCGGTTATTTGTATGGAGGACATACCTGGTTTTCGTTGTGCTCACCTAATAGTTCAATAAATGATTAATAATTTAATTTGGATTTTATTGACTCAATTTTTTTCTCGATTTTTACTAGCATCTAGGCCTATATATGTTGTGATATTTAATAGAATGCCTCAAGTATTGTATTTTGATAAGTGTGTGGTGGACATACCTCATTATTTTTTGTGCTCACATAATATCTCAATAAATAGTTATTTATTTAGTTTTCCTTTCAGTTTTTTTTTCTCGTTTTATAACAATGTTTACTTGCAGCTTTATCACATGCTGTGTGTATGCAGCTGATGCCACTCGCCATACCTTCGGCGAAAGTGTACAGGTTCTACGGCATACCAACTATGACAACTCGTAACCACCTCATGCGAAGCAAATGACCGACGAGCCAGAGCAGGATGCAAGGACCAAGTGTCAGGATTGAACAAGCTAAGCTCCTTGTTATTTATGTTTGTACCATACACTTTCTAACATTGCATAGTTTGCATGAGCACGTGCTCATTATGCATGTGGGGCATATCGCACTTCAGTTTTGGCAGTTTGACAATTGGACACTTTTAATGACACATTGAGATTGGTGGCAGACTCCTTCTTTAAAATTATGTTTGAGAATGCCTCCCACTGATCTATTCATGGGGAAAACTTTGATCTGTTTTGTAGAAGTATACGCATATTAAGACCATCGAGCAGTTAATAAATTCAGAAGCTTTAGGCATGGAACGAATTCTGTGCTATTTTTTATTTTCCTTCCAAATTTTGTGGGAAGTAAAACGTAAGTCACGCAAGATTTTCCTGTAACTTCCGTTTGCATATAAGTTAAGCTTCACATTGAAATATTACCTTTTCTGCCATGCACATCTTTCCTTCATTATCTGACAGTGCATCTAATGCACAGCTGCTTCAAGTAACATGTGTGTTGATGCATTGCACACATATCAAATAATAAATCCAGTTTTTGTAACAAGGTCCTATGCTGGCACTGTACTTTCGCATCTCCTTATTTCTTCAGTTATCTGCTCTGCATACTTTGTGGTTTTCTGGTTGCCCTACCTGGTATACTGAATTAAAACTGCGAGTTGGGCTAGTTGGTACTTATGCATGGTAAAAAATAGGCCTAAAAACACGGACAAAGAAAGAAGCACACAGGACGAGGCGTAACTCAGTAAAGTTCAGTTGCAAGTTACGCCTCGGGGGGTCCTGTGTGCTTCCTTCTTTTCCGGGTTTTTTAGGCATATTTTCCACCATGCTGGTATACTGAACCCAGGTTGACAGGTGCTGAGATACAGGGTGATTCATTCTCATCGAAACAGATTCTTGTAAAATAAAACTTCTGTTTTATGCAAATTATCTTTTTTACAGTTGAGTTATATTTGTCCTTGCAGACACTTTATACCGGCAAGATGGCAAGGTGGACTTATTACCTAAATAATAATCTTTATTTTGTTGTGTCCACAAACAGCACATAGCCTAAATAGTGGTACACAGTTCGTCATTGGAAATTAAACGCAGACAGCCACATAGATTCAACATTATAAACAAATGATTGACTCCAGTGTACGTCGAAAAGTTGTCACGTCACTAAAAATGTCTATAGCAGATTGGTCAAGCCTGTTAAATTCCAGCTGCATTCTTGTTAAGGGAGACGTATCATATAATGTCCGGGGGTAGAACGGGCTCTGAAACCGACTTGACCGCAAGGGAACATGAAAACAAACAGTACTTAACAAAAGCGATGAATCAACACTTCCGTTCACAACCTTATGGAAAAACATAAAATCATGTAAACGCCTTCTGTCGAGCAAGGTGCGCAACCCTAGTTTCTTAAGTAGTACATTATAGTTGTAGTAACACTTGCGCCCAAAATGCCTATCATAGATTATGCCTATGAAGCGTCTTTGAACACGCTCAATAGAGCATGATGCAGTGTGGTTGCTACAATTCCAAACAATTGAAGCAAACTCCAGCTTTGTACGCACTAAGCAGCAAAACAAACGCACGAGACAATCAGGAGAAGAAAATTTCCTCGTAAAACGAAATATCACCCCAAGATTCCTAAGAGAGGCATTACATATATAGCTGATTATTAAAATTTAAAGATGAATCAACAAAAATTCCAAGATCACGAATGACGGACACTCGGGAGATGACACTGCTGTCTATTGTGTAAGGGAACACAAGTAACTGACGCTTTCTAGACAGTGACATTATTTTTGTCTTTTGCTCATTAAGCAAAAGATGGTTCATAGAACACCACCTTGAAATTGCCAACGCGTCATCCTGAAGAAGTTTGCACTCCGAGTACGAACGTACACAGCGAAAAAGTTTGATGTCGTCGGCAAATAGTAATACTTCAGAGTTTTTCACGCTATGAGAGATGTCGTTCACAAAAATCAAGAATAAAAGTGGACCAAGATTGCTTCCTTGGGGCACTCCGGAAGGCGACAAAAATTTATCAGACATGAGCCCTGACACACGAACATAATTTTCATGACATGAGAGATAACTTTTAAACCAACGGCAGTACGTTGGACACAAACCATAACTGTCAAGTTTGGTAAGAAGAATATTGTGATCAACCTTATCGAAGGCCTTCGTCATATCGAAATATATTGCATCGACTTGTGCATGGTCACGAACAAATGGAACAGTACAATCTAAAAAAGAGCACAGATTAGATTGAACTGACTTGTCCTTCAAAAATTCGTGTTGCTCAGGGTTTATTTTTAGGCTGAAGTAACTGTACAGACGTTTGTGTATTACCATCTCAAAAACCTTGGACAAACTACACAGTAATGAAACGGGACGGTAGTTGTTTACAATACTAGGATCGCCTGATTTATGAATTGGAACAACTACGGCGCTTTTCCAGATAGCAGGAAATATTCCTGAACGAAGTGATAAATTAAATATATGTAATAAGACGGGAGACAGAAGCTCTGCACACCCTTTCACAATAAAACTGGGAATGCCATCTGTACCACAAGACAGCTTAGGTTTCATTTTCACCTAAAATCCATCAATTAGCTTTTTAGTTACTGGTTTGATGGCACCAGCACATATTGTGAAAATGAAGGTAGTCACCTCAGACCACCTTATTTTTTCGTGAAATGAGCACTAACCTCGGAAAAAACGACTCAGAAAGATTCTTGCACACAATACAGGTTGTAGAATACAATACTTTCTGGACCACTACAATACCGCTGCCTTTGGTGAAACAATATTTTATTTTTTGGGGGTCTGTCTGCTCATTTCCAGATTTATAAAAAATTCGCTGGTTTAAGGAGGTGACTGTATTCAATTTCGCAACAACTGCCAAACCAGTAATTGAAAAAGTTAATCAACTAATTTCAGATGATAGTCCACTTTTAGTGCCACCCTGCCCGTAGAAATTGTCGGCTTGGCAAAGTTCTCATCTGCACGAGATCATCTGTGTAAATAAGATAAGATTTGTTTTGCAAAAGTCTATTTTGATTAGAATGAATCACCCTCGAGCACCCATTAAAATCAGCATCAGCACCCTTTGTTTGGGGTGCATTGCACCGTGCACCCTATTGGGGAGGAGGAGCGACCGTGACGCCCCAAGCGGTTAACTTTAGAACTACACGGATGGAGACAACAAATACAATGACTCAGCGCTCGGCCGACATAACCGAACGCGGCGTCAGCGTTCGGCTGGAGTTCGTGTTCTCCAGTGAGGGGGAGGAGGGTCTATTTTGTTTCCACTCCGGCCTGCATGAACAATGCAGCATGCACGGTGCCAGCTCAGCACAAAAGCCGAAGTGGGTCAAGCTCGCATTCTCTGAGGATAGATCCGGCACTTAACGTCGCTTCGTCGATTGTTAGTATTTTTTGCATTAAAGTGTGCCCCGCGCTCTATTGTAGAAGATGACATGGACATGCCCATAAGGCCTCTGGGCATCTGCACAGGCCTTGCGTTGAGTAAACACCGAGTATGGGGACAACAAACGGGTCAGAGCGCCCCCTATAGTTCGATCTCCTGCCCAATACTACTTCACACCCCTATAGGGTGCTTTGGCACAGGGGTGCTCGTTTGCACCCTCAAAGGGTGCTCTTCCTGGGACAACTGCTTTACACCCCTAAGGGGTGTAAAAAAGTTTAGTGTGTATACTCCGCTCCCTACGGGAGCATACACAGAGGCGCTAGTTGTTGCGTTGTGTATCGCAGCCATCTGCCATCCCGGCCGCATATCCACCGGAACGTCGTATACGTCGTCGGCGGCGTACCGTATCAGCATCCATGGAACTCGCGCGATTGCATCTCCATCCCCACTATGCTATACGACACGGGAGAAAGACCAAGACATGTGACTTCTCAAGGATACTTAATTCGAATCAACCGAGAACCCCGAGACTCGCATTTTTCTAGAACAACGTGGCTTTTCAATACAGTTTGAACGACCGCAGCCCTCGACCGCTTGCACTCAAAATTTCGCCGTGGCATAGATTCGCGGGTAAATTGAGCATATGGTTCTTTCATGAACTGTTCCCGAAGAGCGCGCTACTCTATAGCGGACGGCACTGTTGCGGCGGTGGGCGTTCTTCTAAAGTTGGTTGGTTTTACAGCGGAGTTTTGACCAGCAGACGACAATCGGTTCCTCAGGGCCTCGCATTTGGCGCAGCGATACAAACGCTCCCGTGACGTGAAGTCACGTGCCTCGCTCCGAAGCTCTTATTGGGTTGCGGGGGCCGTAGCCTCTACAGTTTGCCCAAGTTATCGTAAAACAGAGTATATCTGCGTCGTACAAACGCAACCCCACACTTTCCAGCTACAGCGGGCTCCGGCAGATTAAAAACACTGGATCCTGGGAAAGTAGCGCCATTGCCTTCCATCCCTGCTATCCGGACATAAACGGATACTAACATACAGACGACCCAAACCTCGCAAGGCGATTGGCTAATCGGTCTACGTTGCCATGGACATCGCCATCTTGGTCCATTTAAATCTTCAAAGCTTCCAGACGGTCGTTCTAAACCAGTCGCGCCAAGATCACCATGGAGCATCATCGTACTGAAAGCGTTCCTCGCCAATATAAGAGTCTTTGGCACTCTGTATGCTATCAACTTGTTAATCATGCCCATCTCCATGGATCTCTTACAATTATATTGTTCTTCTTGCGTATTTCAATACAGTAAACTTATTTTTAGTGCCTCCAAGTACCGACACAGCATCTGGTGGTGGTACGAAGGTGTACGCTTTTTTCGCCGGTGTGTGGTTACAAAATCTCGGTATACAAAAAACGACTTCATAAAGCTACCCGTCACCAGCGAATCTAGATCGGCTCACCAAGAACGGAGGGGTCAAGGATAAATTGCTCATTTCACCTACCAAGATGGCGACCACACGGGGAGCTTGGCGTTACTTTCCCAGGATCCAGTGACTTTACGGCAGATATAAAGATAACAGGTTTCGGCCGGGTCCCGGACCCGTTTTGTGGTTTGGATTGAACAGCCCTTTACCGGCGACCTCTCCGTTGCTTCCTTGATCTTGGCTCCCCGGCGCCCCGTGTCTGCCAAATAAGAAGCTTTTCTTATCTCTCCGGCGTGGGGGGCATTTTGGATGGGACGTAGCATTGCTTTTAAAAGTGTTTATTAAATACTCTTGAACACTGTGCTTACTCTGGTGGGTGTGTCTCCTCCTGCTATACTGGAGAGAAAGTGAAAGAGAGACTATGTAGCTATCATTGGCACTGACGGAGGTTTATTTACGAACCGACCCGCGCTAATGTAGCCTAAAGCCGGGGTACACTCCTCATACATTATACAGAAGACAGTCTGCATACAGATTCGAACGTGAGTCACCGCGAGGTCCGTGCTTCAAATGCCGCATGGCAATGAATTAAAGAAAAAACTTGGGCACGTGGCATTCGAACCACGGATGCTGTGGTGACTCGTGTTTGCAGACTGTCTTTTGTATGATGTATGAGCGGTGTGCAAACTGCAAAAAAAAAAAAGTTTTTTTAAACAGCCTAATTGGGACAAGCATGTCACAAAACAAATGTTCCGCGAAAAAAAATAATTTTTTTTAGCAATATTTACGCCACAGGACGTAATTAGTCGGAGCCAGAACCTCTCCACATTTGAAACTCCCGCTCTTTCGACCCCCGCGGAGGAGAAGTACGCCCCGCCCCTCACACTCCTCACGCAGCGTCTCGACTTCCGGTGAGATCTGGCAACAACGCACGTAAAACCAGAAGCTGCGCTGGCTGCGCGGTGGCGCGGTCTGCGAGCTCATAGCAAAGAGGCGAAGACGTGACCGGAGAAGTGCCCCTGTGATGTTCGCGGAAAACGGAAAGTATCATTCGTAATCGTCGTGTGGACTTTGAAAGCGAAGGGAGTCACAGGGTCCACGAGTGCGCAGCCACAAGCCAAGGTCACGACAGCGCTGCGTTGACTTCGGCGATCTCGTTCTGTTTGGTGCAACACGGCGATGCGACAAAGAACTGAAACGTTCGTGGTGTGCGTGGTGCGGTGCTTCGAAGTAGATAACACGGAGCGCAAATTGGTTATTGTGGTGTTGATTTAATGGGTTCAGTCTCCTCGTCGTCAGCTGATCCAGTCAAACTGGTCCGAGAGGATGCAGGGAGCCTTTTTAAAAGTGAATCTTCCTTCGTTCTGTTCTCACGCATACCGTGAGTAAAAAGCTGCGGGCGTTTTCAACAAAATTACGTCGTTTTAATTGAACAATGAACTCCGAATTGTCCTAAATCTGCCGTTTTTATGCTTCGTGTTGTTGGACTGCGTTTGCACAGCGACGTGTTGCGCTCATCGTGCGGTGTGAATAAATTTGGGCAAGATTTCGTACCTGGCCACAGATGCATGAACTGAGACCATTTTTTACGTAGTGAACACAGTGCTTTTTATTATTTTGTGTGTCTAGTCGCGGACGATCGATGCACCCAGTGCGAATCGCGACGGCCTCCGGAGCGATATGACGAGAACGTAACTGGACACGTTTGTCGCTACGCGAACGCTTCACTGCCTCCAGCCAAATAGCATTCCTTTCGGGGCGACATGGCTGCTGGAAGGCTCGCTGTCGGGATCACTCATCTCACATCTCTGAAAAGTCGGCATTTGCACGCGCAAGCAAGCAAGCAAAAAAAAGAAAAAGCACGCTAAGCAAGCAAAGAGGAAAACGAAAGAACCGCGCTATGAAAGCCAAAACCCCGCGTCGCTTCCTATCACTAACACCTGCGACAGCTGCTAAACACACACTACTTCACTTCAAGAAGTCTCACTCAAGCACCTGGGTCAGCACGAAACACTGATCACTTCGGCGAAACGACTGGTCGAGGTAGGCAAGATAGGCGGGAGCAGAGACTTCGGCGGCCATGAAAGAATGGCGAAGCTTTTGTTTGTTATGGTATGAATCCAAACGGAAGTGCCCGTTTTGTAAACCTTTTGTAAAGAATAGTTACTTTCCTCACATGGGTTATTCTTTAAACGTAAAAATATGCCGCTCAAAAGGAAATTGCAACATATAACAAAGGTTTAACAACCAAGATCTAAGCTGTCAATCAAACTCTTAGCCAATGAGAACCTATTGGGATTGACGTCACGTAATCACAACTTCGTGGCGCGCGATTTAAAACGGACGAAATTGCCGCAAACTAAAATCAGTCTCACGCAATAATTATTGCTGTAAAAATTTTTTTTTTCTAGCGGAAAAATTGTTTTTTGACATGCTTGTCCCAATTAGGCTATTTAAAAAAAAAAAACTTTTTTTCTTTGCAATTATCCTTTAAGGCTGCATTCACACTGACGTTCGAATCGCAACCGCGAAGCGCGTCCGCTCGTTTTCATCATCAACTGCGCGTGAATCCGTATGGCGTTTATAGGCAACCGCGTTCGCAACTGCTTTGCGGATGCGGTTAAGTCGCCAGTGTGAATGCGACATAAGTGTCACCAACAGCATTGTCGCGGAGATGTGGGACCGCAATACGTGGACTTAACATCTCCCTAGAGATCGCAGCCGCTGTTGAAATAAACCTTTTGCTAGTCTATCAGTACCTTTGTTGTTAGCGAACACCCCACAAAATATACGTGCTTTTCTGGAAATTTCAATGCGAAGATAGCGCCAGTTACTATAAGAATGGCGCAGTTACTATAAGAATGGTTCGAACCGCTAGCGCTCCATTTGGGTGAGGCTGAGCGTTAGGCGAAGCGTTGTTTACTTTCTCGGCTAAGAAAACACTTTTTTCCCCTGCATTTTGTTCTTGGGATTCACTGTACAATCAGCTGGCCGTGTGCCGTCAATCATGTATCAAGTCATCATTCGGAACAATACAACAATACATTTCTCTGTTGACGACAAGACATATCAAGTGTGTGCGTTTGATATTGGGACATAATGCTCAGCGCACATTTCGTTTTAACTCCTGTCACTTTCTCTCATTGTTTCTTATTTTCCTTATACTATGTCTTGTCAAACTGGATGAGAGAACTAACAAACGTATAGACGAGCAGCTGTCCCCCCGATGCTCCAGAGACGGGATTTGTACCGTATAGTCAGGCCGTGTGTGCATAAAAGACTTTCGCAGTAACCTTAACTCCACTATACTTACACGGGGTAAAGGGATACGGAAACCTAACTTAGGAGCTCATCTTCTTATTTCGTAGCTTCAACTTAAATCGGGTTGAAGAAGGACTTCACAAATATCAATATTTCGTAGAAAAACGCATGAAAACGTATTTTAAATTGAATAAAAGGATAACCAAAAACCGCCTTGTGGATGTCTGTGAAGCTTCGATGGAAGGTGGTGACGGGATCAGATCAGTAAGAGCAACGTCACAACCGAAAGCACGCTCACACATAAATACTTAGGTCTTAACGCAGTCCCAGGGCGCTTTGGTGAAAAAAGTCAAAGCATATTTGATCACCCTTGGTTGCAATTTTAGGAGGCCATTCCGGCAAAGGTTGTTTGTGGTGGTTTGGGGCATGTCTTTTTGTTCGGGGCTTTTTGTCCGTTCGATGTGTCGACGCTACAAAATGTCGATTTAAGCGGGCCCGATTTCCAAACTCTGCCGATGATGGATAACCACCTTGATATAGTACTGCTACGAACTCGATCGATACGAATAGAACTACCATCGATGCTAAAGTAGGCGGCCCGCACGGCTACATGCAAATGTGCACCCACGGAAATAAGACGCCGCGGCATTTTTCGTGGCCTCGGGAATGCGGGAGGGAGCCGACGTTCTGGAAGATACGTTTGAACTACAGGAGTGTCCGCAAAAGCCACGTAAATACATTTTCAAACTGGGAGCAGAACCGCGCTGGCACCGTGCTGTTGGACCGTGTCATACACTTTGGGAACAATCATTTACAGCCGATTATATGAAGAGCTGGGCCACTAAAAATCGCAACTCGATGCTGACGTGACGCTCGGTAGAGGAAGATTGGACCGGCATTGAGTCGCTTCCAAAAACTGCTCTAAGCCGACCTGTGTTGGCGTACTGTCCACTCGAAATAAAAGGGGCATACTAAAGTAAGCGTACGTACCCACGTTGGGAAGGCAATCAATATGGCGTTTATGTGCAATATGTCACTTGCATTCCGTGCTTTCGGAGCTTATCATTTGTCAAATGCGGTCTCGCGTGGAGGCGGAAGTCGCCATGAGGGCTGTACGTGCATTGCTGTGTGTGTTTTGGAAGAAACCAGAATAAAACCTGCCCTCTCGACAAAACGCCGCGACTGGGGAAAGGCGTCAAGATCAGTTTTTATGTGTTTTCTGCCGGTCCGGTTCGTCCGAGGACGTGAATAGGTGCCGTGAAAAGGGAAAACCAGACGCCATCGGATCATGATTGCATATGCGGGAAGTACTTGGGTTGAATTCACGGAGAATTGTGGTCGTTAGATTTATTTATTTTATTCCAACATAAACGCCGGAAAACCGCCAAGTTGTCCGGACCACCCGCGCACCACCTTTAGTGCGTCTTCACGTTCAAAAGGCCGTGTTATCGTTTAAACTGTCGTCTGCTTTTTCAAACTCTTTTCTGCACGTTCAAACGACAACGGCCGTACACCACACGTTGACGCGTAACCAGGCTCCATCTAAACAGTGGATAGAAGGGTATGTTTATCAGTGTTACCGGTGGTCACCACCGACTTGTTATGCCCGATTCATATGATCCGATTCTGCTTGCCATCTACAATATCGACGTCCAGCAACGAAACTACCGTCCACGCCAGGCTTGTACACGCTACTAAAAAAAGTAAGGAATTACATTTACAATTACCCTTAAATAAAAGTAAGGGACTGTTACCCCCAAAAGTGATCCCTTACTTTTGTGGCGTTACTTCCGATATGGCTGTTCTTGAGTAAGAAACAAAAAAAAAAAAAGATAGTGTTATTCAAGCGTTCATTGTTGCCGCCAGTAACGCTTTATTGACTGAGTATCTTGAGTGACAGCTGACTCTCAAAAGCCTCTTCTGACGTCTTGCCTGGTTTCTTAAGGAAGATGTCGACTGCCACGCTGAACGCCCTTTCAGCTGACGGATGGACTGGGAAAGTCGTATTTTTCCTGCCGAATGTTTGATGCACTGCATCGTGCTTCTCTAGTGAAGCGGTGGAAGTGCTTTTAACCCTGGCGAAAGAACAAAGCGCCTTTGCAGCCTATAGGCTGCAAAGGTCAAGCATATATGCTTGACGCCATCGGGATCGGGAAGCTGTAGGAATCGTAAAACCATTGACCAGACATGGAATAAGAATCGATTTATGTACATCTAAGTATAGACCGACACGCAGAGCGGCTCTGTTTAGCAACACGGCCAGAAGGCGCGCATGCGCGGAAGCTATGTGGGCAAAAGCGGTCCGGCTCACCGTGACTTCGCCATTGCGTTGTGTGGCGTGCGCTTGTTGTTGACGTTGTAGGGACGCTTCTAGCTTTATTTGTGCGTCGTATTTCCTGACAACGTATGTCGTATGATATGCCCTACTGTTTGAGCTCGCTACCCGGGCCTGAACGGCCGCGGTATCGAAACAAACTGTGCGCGGACGGCGTTGCCTTCGAGGATCTGTACGCCGTGAACATGGCCTGCTGGACTTCCGACGTGAAGTTGCTGCCACCGAAGTCGACGGCTCACGTCGTCGTATATTTAGTTCTTTCGCCAAGCCAGTTCACGGCCGACAGGGTGCAGGCGTACAAGTCTCTCGAGGCCTACGATTACTTCGAGTCGGTTTCCGCGCTGCCGGCGGGATCAGCAGACTGTTGGTCTGCGGAAGTGTATTATTAACTGATTAAATACACACAGCGTCTTCAAGTCAAGTTATGATATTTTTTCTACCCTCATGACCACAAGGCATGACAATCAGTAACGCTTTGTCCGTTCTGCAGTCTTGGCGGTAACACGTTACAAGTAATGGCGTTACCAGGTACGCGTTACTTTTTTCTGTAACGTAGTAACGTACTCGTTATTTTTTCGACACAGTAACGGGCAACGTACTTATGTTACTATTTCGAGTAACGTAGTTGTGTTACTCGTTACTACTTCCAAAGTCTTAAAGAAATTACACTTCAATTTTTCCGTGTGTTTAGGCGTCAAACCATGTGAATTTCTGAGTTTTCTGCGTTTTTCTTTGCATTTTTTTTCGTGAATATTTAGGTGAAACCGTAAAAAGAGATAAAGTAATTATGTTCAGTTTCCGCATGAGCGTAATGTGTCAAAACAGTAAAACGTGTTAAATCATAATTCAAAAGGTAACGCAGAAGTAACGTGGGTTTCTTTTTATCGGTAACGGTAACGCGTTCCTTTTATTTCGAAGTAACGTAGGTCAGTAACGCGTACCTTTTATTTGCAAGTACCGAGTAACGTATTTCGTTACTCTTTTCCGGTAACGCCTACAACACTGCCGTTCCGTCGCCGATCCCCTTCTGCTTGGTAGCACGGGCGCGAGCCTCCAACGAGCGTAAGGCTGGTGTTTTGTGCGCGAACACCGTGGGATTAAAATCCTGGTGGTCTCGATGAGACGACGGTTTTCCGGCACATAAGCAATCCTCGGGACGGAGATTGAAATGGAAGCCGCACTTGCTTTCAAGGAAGTGCTTGCCGCACAAACGGTCCTTCGCGCGAGGCGACCATTCTTTTCAATCCACGGATATTATCCACCTTTTGTGCTTTTCAGAGCCTGCCGGGAACTTGTGGAAACTCACTCCGCTACTTTTTCTGTACCTTTCGGTGCAATTAACGGCAACACAGCTTCGCGGCATGCTGAAATGCTATGACGCCCATGCCAAACGCGCGCGCTTTTGCCCACACCACCCGGCTCCGGCGGGATCGCAGCGCCGCCGCAGCTCCGTGACGTCAAGCCCGCGTGTCGGTCTATACCAGCCGGTTGTACACAAATTAGGGAGACAGTGTAGTTACTAGCTACTTCCCATCACAGTTAAATATTAAACAGAGTTTGTACATTCGTTTTCCTCTTGCTCTGAACACGTCGAGCCTCGGTTAAGACGTTGGTGAAAAATAGGATTAAACTTTTTAGATATAAATATAATTATATAATAATAAAAACACCAGGACACTCCTAAAAACATAAGTATAACATTAGATAAATGTAAACGCACGTTTGCGTGCCCTTTCCTTATGCAGTTCAAAAACGCACGGAGCACGGGCCTTCAGTAGTACACCCAAGTGCTCTTCCGATAGATGTCCGCTGAAGCAACGGGGGGCTTGAACGGCAGAGAACTAAGCCCCACTCAAGGGTTCTGAACAGGGTTGCCAGGTAGTTTCTAGCTTAAACCGCCAACTTCCAGACGGCATAGCCCAAAAGTAGCCAAATGCAAGAGATTTATGTAGCCCAAAAGTTGCGATATTCTGCAGAGCCCAAAATATTGTGCGCTGGAATGTGCGAGCTCAATCCGAAGGCACTGCGTCTGCATATCTGGGGTTTAGGAGCAGCTTGCAAGATCTACGACATTTTGAAATGTACTGAACGTTTTATTTCAAACACAAAATTACAAAAATTTTCCACACACGTTTTTACGGTCACATAGTTATGAAGCACTCGCTCGTGCCTTGCTTACTTGCCTCATACATGATTTCGTGTTAAAACGGGCAAAACCTTTTCAGTAGGGTTGATGTCCTTATAGCACTCGTTCTCCTCAAGGAAAAAGAGCTTTACATAGAGGACGTTTCGAAGAGTTGGAAGGGACATGTTCTTCCTTTGGCCCGACTTTATGAGGGACACGTGACTGAATACTCTCTCCACGGCGGCATTCGACATGGGCAGCGTCTGGAGCGCGATGGCAAGCTCGGATGGCAACGGAAAAAGGGCTGCTCCTCCGCATCGATCTTGGCCTTGTTTAGAGCATTCATTGTCCCAAATCTGTTGTCTTTTGTTATGGCTCATTGTGCTTTAAGAAACTCCCACGTTTCCCGGAAAAGCCTTCTTTGTTATATCCCCTACAGCACGCATTACCAGGTAACATCAAATTCTGCAGGATTGTTTTGAGTTGCCATTGTATCATTTTTCCTCGGATGAGGTGCCTCCTGTGGGAACTCAAGAAAACATGAGACGCCAGTAGGACGCAGAAAGAACTTGGGAGCATAAAATAAGCCACAATTAATACAAAAGCGATGTCGTCGGAGCTGAATCTAGGTGACGGTAGCTCACGGCCACTAAGCTCCACGCAGAAAATCACTGAAAGCGGGAATACAGAAAGGGTGGACTGTCGCTTTGTGTCCATGCTGAAGTGTCTTTTGTACATCTACTCTAAACCAAGCAAAAGAAAAAAAAAAGAAAATATTGCCGCGTTAGGATTTGAACCCTTACAAAAAATTTCAATGAATTTCATTTGAAAGTTTATGGAGTCTACTCATCGTATCTTTTCGAGTCTCGAGAGAAATGCAAATGAGTTTTGTAACGAATCCGTAAGGAGTTTACGAAACCTATTGGCCACCGCGTTCCAATTGAAGTTTCGGCGTGCTACCGCATAAAGTTTCTAATATATTTCATATCAATACAATTTGAAAGTCTATTGACACCGTTTCGAGTCTGTGTTGAAAAACAATTGATATTTTGTAACGAGTTCCTAAGGAGTTTACGAAACCTATTGGTCACCGCGTTTCAATTAAGGTTTTGCCGTGCCACCTCATAAGAATTTCTAATATATTTCATTTGAAAGTCTAGATACACTGCTTTGAGTCTCTGTTGAATATCAAATGTTTTTTTCTACCGCGTTGCAATTGAGGTTTTTATGTGCCATCTCATTAGGTATATTCCGACTCGTCGGAATATACCTAATAAGATGGCACGTCGAAACCTCAATTACGACGTGGTAGAAAAAAACATTTGATTTTCAACAGACTCAAAGCAGTGTATCTAGACTTTCAAATGAAATGTATTAGGAATTATACTCCTAGCATGGGTGTCTAGATAGAGAGCTCTAAGAGGGAAGACGGCAATAGGTTGCATGATATGTGGTCCGGATGTAACCCTGTTTTCAGGGAAAGGGGAAAGTGAGTGCAAGTGTCACTTATATGTTTGCCTATATACGCATGCAGGGTTTAGAAAATGCCTGCATAAAACCGTGGGAAGGAGCAATAACTGGATTATTAAGACCCTTACAAAAATGAACAATGAGTTTCAATTGAGCTTCTAATGTGTTTTTATAGAGTCAAATGAAACTCAACGTTAAACGAGTTTTATCATTACAAAACTAATGTTTATTCTTTTGAATTTACTCATTACACATTTGAATGAGTGTTATCATTACCCACTCAATATATATTCTTTTGAATTTACTCATTACAAATTCAAGTGAGGTTTATTGTTAGCCAATCAGTATCAATTATTTTGGGTTTTTTCATTACATATTCAAATGAGTGTTATCACTAAGAACAAAATATTCAATATTTTGAGTTTACTCATTAAAAATTCCAACGAGTTTTATCGTTACCCAGTCAATATCCATTCTTTTTGAGTTTATAAATGTACTGATTACTCATGCAAATGAGTATATCATTAAGAATGCAATATCACTTCTTTTAAGTTTATCCATAGACACTCAAGTGAGTTCCACCATAAGGCACCCAATAGACATCAGCTGATCCACAGTGGAGGAATTCGATAAAGGCAAAGGTGAAGATAATCATGAATGCAGATTGCCTGCTATTCAGAAGACATTCTACTCAAATAAAGTCATGTTCAAAATTGCAATCTAATAACTTCTCATATTTGTTAAACATTTATTAACCCTTCTATGAAATCAAAACATATTGAATTATTCCCATTCTCATCTAGCACACTGCCTCGGGCGATCAAAATGACACAGCGAGAGACCTAATGACTCAATAAACAGCGTCTGCTCCCAAACTTCCTTACGCGCGCAATCCACTAAAATACAAAATATATCCTGCCATGACCCCGCCCCCTCCTCCATTCGCATTTGGCTAGACTACAAGTCTTACCATCTCAGTGCATAATCAGTAACATATTGAAATTGACTCTGAAATTTAGTTTCTCAGGTAATACAGGTAATTAACAGTTAACAAATTTAAACCCATAAAAAAAAAAGAAACAAGCCAGCAGTTGTTTTGCGACACTCCGCTAGATCAGTCACGACACCCCTGGGGTTCGCGCCTCACAGTTTGGGAAGCACTGCTGTTTAAAGGGAAGCTGAAGAGATTTTCGAAAAAAATGAGTTAATGGTTGATTCTGACGTGTTTGTGCCTGCTGAGTCCAAATATCACAACCGTTTGACCCAAAATAATCCCTAAACGCGAAAAAAGCGAAGAAATCAGAAGCGAACGCCGCAGCGGCACGCCATTGGCTACTGACGCGTGACGCGCTTATACGTCATAAAAGGACCATCTTGACTCTCCTTTGCTCCATCGCTTGCGGAAGTAGCCGGGCGCCGGGTCTTTTGCTCTTGTAAATCGGGTTCGGCTTCTGATTTTTCGAAATCTTTAGGTGGATCCGAAAGAGGAATGTGTCCAGACGACCCTCGACGTGACAAAGTACGCGTTCCAGCCGTTGGCAAAGTAGGAAAATGACCCCCCGCAGTAATAAACGCAGACACGAGGAACCGCTTGCGCGGACGCGACATGGCCGGCTTCATACCTTCAGGAACGTACTGACTGCTACTTATTGTAACGTAAAACGTTGACAATAAACGGAGTGCTATTGACGGGACGCCTCAAGCCGGATTAGCGTGACCCTCCCCAAAAAGGTCGTCAGAGGACGAGAATTCCGGACACATCGGCCTTCGTGCTTGACAGCTGCTGGACGCGTGAGCGTGCAGTCTGCATTGTTCATCAAGGCTGAAGTGGTTTGAAGGGATAGTATAATCGGCTTCGGGTGACGGGAGAGCTTCCCCAGGCTGAGACGAGACGGGTGATAAGACAGGGTCGCCGTTCTGCCACCGCCATGTCCTTGCGCACTATGTGAATAACTGCGCAGAAGGTTCAACCTTGTGATAGCGGTACCCTCTGCTACGTTTAGTTTGTTTGCTACAAACTATTACGCCATTATAGCTTTAGAAAAAGCGGAGATGTGTGCCCGGCAGCCCTTAATTTGATGTCGAAATCGTGAAAGCTTCCTAGGCCTCCACGTTCGCATACTTCTACCAAGATTTGTTGACTGCCTCACACCACCACCAAGCATTAACAATTGTCCGATCGCATTTCTACGGCACAAAGAATTGTTGCATGACACAAACTTTATACGGAAAACACTGCGTAACTTGTAAAAAAAGAACTCAATTCAGAAATGAAGGTCACATGCTCTGTATTTCCAAAAAGCCCTCCTCTCCGAAGTGACTGGGTAGCCGAGTAGATTAAAAGCAAAAGAAAATAATCTTGGGCTACCCAAGATTGTTTTCTTTTGTTTCTTAGATTTCCCGAACCGGAGTCGGTCCGGAAAATATGGTCACTTCAACAATATAAGAAACCAACACTAAAACAGTAATATAAAGGCCCGTTCACACTCTTGCGACCTCTTAAACCTGGGTTCCTTAAAACTTCTTAAACCAGAGTACACACTGGCATTGTGGCGCCATCTATGTGGTGACCCTGGAACTGCATTTCAAAAGAGCGAAGGTTTTGCGGGATTTCCGAGGTCAAAAGTGCGTAATACCCATAGAAAGGCTCGTTTATAACATTGACAAAAGTTTTTCGAGCCAAGAAAGAAAGGATAATGCGCGAGAGAAATAAAGAAATATGCCGGACCGCCGAGTTTACACTGCTACCCAATAGATGGCGCCAGTGTGTCCTCTGGTTTAAGAAGTTTTAAGGAACCCAGGTTTAAGAGGTCGCAAGAGTGTGAACGGGCCTTAAGGCGGTTAACACAAGAGAGCCAGTAGAAACCCGCTATTCGGCTAAATGATCGCGGCTTTTCTAGCACACTGCACAATTCTAATAACGTAATAGCTTTTTGCTAGAACAGAAGACCTGCAATTCCTACCTAGTTGCGTTTCCTCTTTGCTTGTGACTTTTAATGCGCTGAATTGCCTTCTTACCGTCAAAGATGGTCGGCAGAGCGTCGGGTTCAGGCGAGCCTTCCTCATACCCAAACCCATACGTACATAGTTTTCATATGCGCCGTCCGAAACACGTTTCGAACAAAAAACGGTGTACTTGCTCAAACCCACCCACCCCTTTAAAATCTCGGTGTCGGAGTGGAAGAGGTGGTAAGCGGGAAGAACACCTGCGACGAGCGCTGTTCGTGAAAGCTGGCGGCTACACATGAGTACGGCATCGTGCAACACCACGAGTCAGTTGGTTCGGTGCCACGAGAATTCTGCAAACACGTGACCAAACAAGAGAACAATGAACACGTCAGGCGATTAAGTAATAGCAAGACCGGTCAACGGATAAAAGCAAGCGCTATGTAGCGGCAGAACGACGACGGCTCGACGAAAAGACACTTGAGCAGCCTACGAGGAAAGCGCGGCCAGCCGCGGCGGGGTCCCCCAGCCCCAGCCGGTCCTTTTGTGACGCCGGCTTTCTTTCTTTCTTTCTTTATTGGTTTCCATTTCCTACAGAATGGAGGAGGCCGAGGAAAAAAGCTACAAACGCAGCTTGTGGGGCCCTCGGCCCCCTTTAAATGATGGCGGCATTGGACTCACAAAACACTCACACACAGTAACAAAACACTTATTGGTCAATTAGATTCACTCATTCGATACAGCTCCACACATTAGTATACAGTTGCAATTTAACACGATTAGGTCGGTTAAGGAACACAAAACAATTTTAGGAAATAGCTCGTTTTCATCTTAGGTAGTTCTAAGGGCGCCGGTATCAGAAAATGAACATAAAAGATATCTCATTTCAGAAGGGGTTATAGAGAATATATCGGTGCCAGCCTCCTCAAATGAATTTAGTAGTCGAGGCAACTCCGGTCCATAGTTTCGATTTTTGGATTATGACTGTTTTTAGCGCAGCCAACGTCCCTGAATTGCAAGGTGTAATTTTTTTCTCGTTATCGGGCGTAGTTTTAAAGATATCGACGCCTCAAAGTTCTTTTTGGGGCGCGGCCGACAAAACCGGAACTAGCCGCTCGAGACCCCGGCAACACTGGAAATCGTGGACGTGACGTCAACATCGTTCTCGTTCAACGAGTACGCAGGCCAAGCGGCACCTACCTCTGTTGCGCTAGCCGTCTAAAGATAGAAGGTAAGCTGATTTTGTTTTAATTCTGTATACGTGGTAGTTATCCAGCATATGTAGCAAGAGTTAGTGCGTATACCCAAAAGCTAGCGACTGGGAAACCCGTCAACTCGTTCGGTGCCGCACACGGCGGCCGCCGCTGTACGTGCACTATGCCGTACTCGTCGCTTGTATACCCAAAAGCTAGCGACTGGAAAACGAGTGAACTCGTTCGGTGCCGTACTCATCGGCTGTCGCTTGGTGTGCTGTCTCACGTACTCGTCGCAAGGCCTAAATTGTCATCGGGGCTCCGTGGATGGAGCGGCGTTGCTCCACGCCGCGCTGCCAGTGACGTACAGTACTGGGGGACCTCTCGCTTTCGCGCTGCGGGTCAGTCCCAGGCACGAAGCTTTGAAGCTCTCCGGCGCGGGCCGCGGCGCCCGAACAGACGTGTGCTGGGCTGTGCACGTCTGCTTTTTCGTTCTTTTTTCCTCAGGCGCGTAAAATCTGAATTTGTAAGCTACGACACTAATTTACCTCATAAGTGCGTCTAGGTGGTGAATCTAATTTGTAAAATAAAAAAAAATAAAAATAAAAAAACTTGCCGCACTAAAAGAAAAAGAAAGTTCATTAGGCAGACATTTTCTTCTCAAAGCTAGCAAACGTTTTTGCGGTTGATAGAGGAAAACAGAAAACGTTTGCAAGGTAGGAACAATTCTTTCCCTTCCACATTCCCACCCCACCCACAACATTTTTTTAATGAGAATACATAGGATTCTAAAAGTTTTCCTTCGTGACTTTTGACTAAGGCAAGTGTTTTTTTTTTTTTTTTTTTTTGGGGGGGGGGGGCTTTTTAAATATTAAATTTACCTCTAGCCGAACTTGGGTAAATTAGTGTTGTAACTTACAAATCCAAACTTTTGCGGTTTCTTTAAGTCCTTTATGGTATCCACAAGCGCAACGTTAATTAATACTGCTGCGTAACGGATTCGAGCGATTGGGAGGCGAATGTTTATATCGCATGATCGAGCTTCACGCGCCGGCTGTTCGCTAGTAGTCGTTACAGACCTGTGTACTACGCACAAGATTGCGTAATAAACAAGCAGTGACGCAAAGCAGAACATTCTGTTTTCCTTTTCATTATAAACTTCAGTGATTGCAGCTAGTTAGTGGTTGGACTGTACATGCCCACCCTTCCCCATTCAACGGACATTCAATGGAGCGTGAATGCTCTATTGAATGTCCGAGGCTTTCCAAAGTCCACTCGTCGAACTGCGTTCACCCACACCTTCTCCAATTTCCGATCCGTTGGAAACGTATGAAAAAGCACCTCCGGGTTGCGCAGCGGGTTGTTTGAGCAGCCCACAGTGCTGCAAGTTTTACTCGGCATCTTCCAAAGAACAGCTGGGCAGTCTTGGGTGCACCGAGTTGCTCGCTAAAACGAGTCTTTGGGTCCTCACAAGCAAATAAACAAAAGGCTATACCGAAGATACATGGGCTACAGATAAAAGCAACAGCTAAACACGCCAATTACAAGCCGAAGTAGCGGTGGTAGCGGCACAAAGAAGCGCGCGCAACGGGCGCGCCCGTCCGGACCGGAGGAAAAAACAAGAACGATACTGACGTCGCGGCCCAATGTTGCTTTAGCGATCGGCAACCCGCTGGCCGCCCGCTAAGGAGCAGCGACTCGCGGTGGGTCGCATTTTTATTATCGGCATTAATTGAGAATGCGCCGTCCCACGGACGGAATTTTTTGACTGGGGTCGTATTTTGTGCCACTACAGCGATACCAGTAATTTATTTCACTTTGAGTTTTGGCCGGAGTTGCCCTTTAAGCATTTGGTCACCATAATTTGTCCGAGAACGAGGAACTATCCATGGTTCTGGAGTTCGTGTTTTATGCGAAGGTTGCCTTTTTTCTAAGTTTCCTATTTCTAAGAGTGTAGAGGTATTTTTCCTAATGCTATTATAAAAATCTCGCATAAGCCTCCTTCGGTATATGTCATGAACTTTTGGAATGTTATATTTCTTGAAAAGGTAGTCAGTATGTTCGGTGTATGAGACATTGGCAATAACGCGTATCATTCTCTTTTGCATTAAGTGTAATTTATGGAGGTTAGATTCTGTTGTTGTGCCCCATACAAGATGTCAGTAGTTAATATGAGATACAAATAGCGTATTGTAGATTAATAATTTAACTGATTCCGGAAGAATATACCTATTTCGATTCAGTATACCAGCTATTTGACTAAGTTTGAGTAGTTCGAAGTTAACATGCTCGTCCCATTGCATGTTACTGGAGAAGTACGTGCCAAGCACTTTTATAGTGTCCAAAACTTCGAAGTTTGTGTGATTAAACGCTATGTTATGATGCAATGGGATAGGCGTTCCTCTTGTATAGAAGAAAACGGCTTTAGTTTTATTAGAATTTACTTTTAGACGGTTCTGTTTTGACCAAGAGCTTAATTTACGTAGAGCATCATTTGCCATATTGGTTATCTCGGCGTATGAGCTGGACGATAGAAATATGCTAGTATCGTCCGCATAGATTATAAACTTCGCCTGTTGACATATATGTATGATATCATTGACGTATAAGTTAAAAAGCAACGGGCCAAGAATGCTACCCTGAGGCACACCAGAGATTATTTCTTTGCTTTTAGATGTTAAGCCATTCAGAAAAACGAATTGTTGCCTTCTGCCGAGATAGGATTTTATGAACTCAAGTGGCAGACCCCTTATGCCATACCGCTCAAGCTTTCTCCTCTCCCCCCTTTTCCTCTGCTTCGGAGAGGCGTGGCTTCGGCATTTGCACGCGCAAGCAAGCAAGCCAAAAAAAAAAAAAGAAGAAAAAGCACGCTAAGCAAGCAAAGAGGAAAACGAAAGAACCGCGCTATGAAAGCCAAAACCCCGCGTCGCTTCCTATCACTAACACCTGCGACAGCTGCTAAACACACACTACTTCACTTCAAGAAGTCTCACTCAAGCACCTGGGTCAGCACGAAACACCGATCACTTCGGCGAAACGACTGGTCGAGGTAGGCAAGATAGGCGGGAGCAGAGACTTCGGCGGCCATGAAAGAATGGCGAAGCTTTTGTTTGTTATGGTATGAATCCAAACGGAAGTGCCCGTTTTGTAAACCTTTTGTAAAGA
>JABSTQ010000185.1:0-39297 GCA_013358835.2 Ixodes persulcatus
GCGTTTGGTGTGGGGGGGGCTATCGCCCCCAACCGCCCCCCCCTTGGATCCGCCACTGGGTTGATGTTGTACCGACCAGTACCGACCAACGGTTCCAACTATGCTCTGCTCGCGCCGGTAATCTGTCTTCTTCTTCTCTTCTTAGCACATGCTCCTTGGTCTCTTGTGAGGTGTGTAGTCGAGGGCGTATCCACAATTAGCAAGAAATGTCCTCAATATTTAATATCCTCCCCGCCGAATGAGCATTGCTCATTCGTTATGAGCTTCGAGTTGATGTAAGAGTTGAATAGGACGTCTAATGGTTGTTCCTCCTGACAAACGGACCACGCAGGATCGGACGTGGCCATCTCGTCCCGGGAACACTTGCACGACGCGGCCAGTTTTCCAGGGTTGTCGCGGATGGAAGTCGTCGTGCAGTAGCACCAAGTCATTCACCCGTAAATTACTCGAGGCTGCCGGTCTGCTGTGATGAAATGACCTTAAAGTACAGAGGTATTCTTGGCGCCAGCGCTTCCATAGTGTGGTCGATAGCGTCTCACGGTACTTCCAACGGCGAGTTAGATCGTTGGCTGATGACAACGCAGGCTCTCCTCCTCGCGTTGACAAGGAAGTCAGTCGTTTACTGACAAGGAAATGTGCGGGTGTCAATGCTTCTGGTTCGTCCGGGTCAGAGGAGATGGAGGTCAAAGGTCGAGAATTAATCACAGCCTCTATCTCCGTCAATATGGTGCTCAGCTCTTCATAGGTTACGTAACTGCACCCCAAAACCTTTTTCAGAGGGGTCTTAACTGATCGAACCAATTGCTCCCAAAACCCGCCCCACCAAGCCGCTCGTGGAGCGATGAATTTCCAGTTGATGCCTTGACTGGACAGGTAGTTGAGTGACTCCTGTTCTCTCATTGTTTTCCATATCTTTCTGAATTCAGCAGACGCTCGGTGGAAAGTCTGTGCATTATCAGAGTAGATCGTGTGGCATAGTCCGCGCCGGGCCACAAAGCGACGAAATGCCAAAAGGAAACTGCCTGTAGACAAGTCGCTCACCACCTATAGATGTATTGCTCTAGTGACTGCGCAGGTCAGTAGCAGAATGTATGCTTTTTTTATCTTGCCTTCGTCCTTGGTGAGGACAGGTCCGGCGAAGTCGAGTCCCGTGACTGCAAAAGGGTCCGCCTCCAACATTCGGTCTCGTGGCAGCGGCGCGACTGGTTCAGTCGCACTCTTGCTGCTCATCCTTCTGCAGACAAGACAACGGCTCAAGGCCTTCTTAACTACTTGTCGGGCTCGTATAATCCAGAACGTCTCGTGCAGCTGAGAAAAGGTCGGTTCTCACATGCAGCGAAGCGCTGATGTAGCGCTCCTCACGTGCCGTCAGCTACTTATCGTCTGCCATGAGCAACAGTTTTGACGGTGCGATACAAAGCTGGTGAACGCTCCCGTCAGCACGCGCTTAGCGCGAGGTAAGCGCTACGCTTGTAGCGCTCCGCTGCATGTGTGAACAGGCCTTTAGAGTGTCCATGCACCCTGCATGTAGCAGCCGTCGATGTGTACTAAAGATTAGCAGTTCCACAAAGTGGTGTGTCGAAGGCAAAACGACAGGATGTTCCGTCTCATAACCGAGGTCTGAATGTTGTAGGCGTCCTCTCAGTCGTAGCAACCCTCTGTCATCTATAAATGCATTCAGAGTTCGCAGATCTGACGAGCCACTGCACTGTTCGCCTCGTTCTAGTTGGTTTAGTTCGTCCTCAAAGGCTTCCCTTTGAACTTGACGGAGCAACCGAAGACGTGCCTCCCTTATCTCTTCAGTTTTGAGTGGACCCTGGGAATTCTCTTTCGTGTGTCTACAATTATTGACAAAACGTAGCACCCAAGCAGTGACCCGCTGTAGGCGATTCAGTTCCCCAAACCTTCCGATGTTTACCACAGGCGTACAGGAGCTCGTAGCAGTATGGCCCACCGTTAGTTCTGAAGTTCTTCTTTCTTCCTTGGCTGCAGTATCTTGGGTATCAGTGGGCCTAGTAGGCCAACATGTGGGTGACTCTGCCAGCCACTTTGGTCCTTTCCACCATAGGTCACACTTCTGTAGACAGTCCGGAGGGACACCCCGGGTTAGTAAATCCGCCGGGTTCTCAGCTCCAGGGCAGTGTCTCCAGTTGCTGGGTTCTGTCCTCTGTTGAATCTCCATAACTCTGTTTGCCACGAATGGTTTCCACTGAGTAGCCAGGCCCTTTACCCAGTGTAGAGCAATCATAGAGTCTGTCCACAGCGTCACTTCGGAGAGATCCGACTTAAAAACTCCCTTAAAGTAGGCACATAGTCGAGCGCCCAGCAACGCTCCCATCAGCTCCAGTCTCGGTAGAGTCAAGTTCTTTACTGGCGCAACGCGCGTCTTGGCCATAACGAGGTTCACTGTCGTCTGGTTATCATTGTCACTACGCAAATACGCGACTGTCCCATAGGCCTGGGGGCTAGCGTCCGTGAAGACATGCAGCTCAGTTCGACCACTGTATGCAGCATAGCGACGGGGAATCGAAATGTCCTCGAGATGATGCAGAGCCTTTATCCAGTTACTCCACCTCAGACTTACGCTTGGAGGTAGCGGAGTGTCCCAGTCCAGCCCAAGTGCCCAAAGTTCTTGAAATAAAATCTTGGCTGTTATCGTCACTGGACTGAGGAGGCCGAGGGGGTCGAAAATTCTCGCTGATGCTTGCAGTACAAAGCGTTTTGTGTCACGGTTGATTGTCAGAAGCTCCAACGTGCTTTCTAACGAGTACTTCAACTTGTCCCTCTCTCTATTCCACTGAAGTCGCAAAACCCGCGTCACATCTGACCTCGGTGTGGAAGTATCACAGGAGAGGTTTCCAACCCCATCTTCGTCAAATTGTTGTTGCAATGACTCGCTGTTGGAACTCCACTTCCTCAGCTTCATTCCTGCTGAGCTCAATATTTGCTGGGCTTCCCTGAAGACGTTTGTCGCTGCTTCCAGCGTTTCAGTGCCAGCAATCAAGTCGTCCACGTAAAGACAATCGTCCAGTACCTTTGCAGTCTCAGACAAGTCTTCTGAGACGTTGGCCAGGTGGTGCTTGATAGTCGCTGCCAGCATAACAGGGCTGCTCGTGGCACCAAATGGGACGCGCGTCATGCGCCATGCTTCGGTCTCCGAACTTGTGGGGTCTTCTGTAGGGGAACGTGCGTACCACAAAAAGCGAAGGGCATCGCGATCCTCCTGCTTGATCAGAATCTGTAAGAAGGCCTTCTCAATATCTGCGGTGAAGGCAATCGCATGACGTCGGAAGTTGATGATCAGCTGTAACATGTCCGGATTGAGGCTTGGGCCCGTAGACAATGCATCGTTGAGGGACAGACAGCCCGGTGCCTTTGCAGACGCATCAAATACGATGCGTATCTTAGTCGTAGAACTGTCAGGTCTAAAAACAGCACGATGAGGCATGTAGTAAACTTGTTTCCAAGTGGTCTCGGCCTCGCCTTCTGGCACTCTTTCAGCAAACCCTTCTGTCAGGTAGCTACGGATCGCTGAGTCGTACTGCGTCAATCTTTCGGTGTTGCCTCTTAAACGCCGAACCAACTTGTCCAGACGCTGTAGTGCAACGGCTTCGTTGTTCTCTAGGGGTCGATTTAGGGGCTTCCACGGGAGGTTTGCCTCATAACGGCCCATGACGAAAGCTAGGGAGGTAGTGAAATCTTCTCTCACTTGTTCTTCCTCTTTTCCGCGCGGAGAGTCGTTCACGGAGATTCTGAGGCTTTCCAACTCCCAGAAGGCTCGAAGTTAGTTTGAGAGGCTCAAGGTCGCTTTTGCGACGCCGGTGTTCAGGACGGCCACAGTAGCGCAGGACAGCACAGAAGCAACCTGAGGAACTGGGCCCTGCAGTGTCCAGCCAAAGTCTGTCTTCAGCGCGACCAAGGATCCCTGTATCTTGCGGACTTCCCCGCTCACCATATTCCAATAGTGATCTGCCCCCACTAAGATTTCAATACTCCGCGTGGAATTAAGGAAAGGAGAAAGGGTTACATCGGCCAATTCAAGCTCTCCCACGCAAGCAAGGTCAACCACGTTGTCGGGAAGGACTAACTGGTCAGAACAGATGTTTTCTATTTCAAGGGCTTCCAAGCAGTGTTCTTTGCGGCTGTATTGGCTTCGCAACCACAGTCGCACTAGCCGACGTTTCCTCGTAGTTCCACCAGCTGTTCTGCCAAACGAATAGATAGTCACCTCCTCCTCGCCGATCACTTCCAACCTTAGCTCCCGCGAGAGCTGCTCGGTGACGAATGAACGTTGGCTGCCTCCGTCAAACAGACAGCGAGCAAGACGCTTCCGGTCTCGTCCGTCTACCCATACTTGAGCCGTTTGTAACATTACGGCGTTCTTGTTGATGGCATTCAAAGACGCCACGGAGTGGAGCTCGGTAGCGCCGGTCGCTCCTTGATGAGACGGAGGTGACGTACCACAAAGTGGAGTGATGTGGCGTCGGCCACATTTTGTACAGTGAAGGAACCGATTTCGACATTCTTTTGAGGTGTGTCCTCGCTTTGCGCATCTGTAACACCTCCCTTCGCTCCTTAACCGTCTCTTCTTTTCTTCGATCGGAATCGCAGAGTTACATTGCGGCGCTTTATGCAATTCGGAGGAACAAAGAGGGCACCCGTCGTTTGAGGGCTTGGCACCAACTGCGAGGGAAGCAGCAGACCCCTTTCCTCGGAGATTGTCGCTTGATCGATCTCTGTCGCTGTGTATTTTCAGAGGTTGCGGTTGGTCCCGTGTACTGCCCTCGTATACCTTCTCCCTGCTATCCAGCTCTACACGCATCGATCGCAGGACAGCCTCAAGATTTGAGCTTTCCGGTGTTTCATTACTAGTACTCTGACTCTTGTAGAAGTCCACGGCCCAGTCAGCAGGCAGGACGCAGAACAACGCAGCACACAGCATCGCCCCGTAGCTGTCAGAGTCGATGCCCAAAGTCCTCAGCGAGGCGATGTTGCGATGAACGTGATCGTGTAGACGACGGAGGGCTCCAACGTCACTCAGCGCTCCAACGTCACTCAGCGCCTCCACTTTTGGCGGGTTCAGCAGCTGCGTGAGGTGTTCTTGAACAAGGACGTCTTTCTTGCCGAATCTCTCCTTCAGAAGCTCCACGGCATAGGCGTAGCTGTTCTCCGTTGCTTGAATGCCGCTTACCGCCGCCGCCGCCTTGCCCGTCAGCACCGTCCGCAGTATAGAAACTTCTCCACGCCGGAGAGCTCGATGTTGTCGTGGATCGCCTGTCGGAACTGCTCCCAAAAGGGAAGCCAATTCAACTTCTCTCCATCAAACCGTTGGAATTCGAGCTTTGGAAGTTTAAGCTGTCCAGCTCGGCTCTGGGTTTGAGTGGTCGATCGTTCTGTGGTCTCGGCGACCCTGCTCTCGATAGATGACGATGTCCGTGTCTCTAGGCGTCGAAGACGTGTCCGCATTCGGGTGATGACACTTTGTGTCTCCCTGACGGCCCTGTATTCTTCGTTCTTTACGTGCACCTCGATGAGCGCATCTTGCTCCTTGAGTTCCCTTGCCAGGGCATTCAGCTCGTCCGTTATTTCTGCGAGGCGTTCTTCGTGATGAGGCCTGAAGTCCTCAATTGACATCGCCGCTTGGATCTCCTCGCTTAGACGTTCAATTTCGGCTCGCGTCACCAACCTTTTCGTCTGGAGCCGCTCCATGTTCGTTGTTCGCTGATCTCGTATTGTCGCTGGAGTCCCGGGTTTCGGCACCAAATGTTCGATAATTTAGATTACTCCGATTTACAAAAGAGATTTATACAACGTATTTACAGTTAGACATCGGGAGGGCTCTTGAAGGTTGATGTTGTACCGACCAGTACCGACCAACGGTTCCAACTATGCTCTGCTCGCGCCGGTAATCTGTCTTCTTCTTCTCTTCTTAGCACATGCTCCTTGGTCTCTTGTGAGGTGTGTAGTCGAGGGCGTATCCACAATTAGCAAGAAATGTCCTCAATATTTAATATTGTTCACATACAGGTAATATTGGTGGTGCAGCCATAACAAAATTGTCCCAATATTTACCAATATTGGGCTTATACTGAATAATATTGGTAATATCTTCCGGCTATATAGATTGTCCCAATATTAACCGACATTGGGCACATAAGACCCCCTACGTCCCTGGACGTGACCTGAGGCCCAAACATAGCTTTTGGACGCCTCGCTGTTCCACGAGATATGGAAACAATTAGCAAGTACTATGTCCCAGCATCCTTCAACAAACTTACGCCCAGAGTTCTGAATGTCAATTCCAAATACAAGCTGAAACGGAGTTCCGCAGGTCTGTCTCTGTTGGAACTATGGAGAGCGCGCGAGGACACCGGGAAAAGGGAGCAAGCACGCGACCAAAGCATTGGAGTTGCCACGACCACGGCCGCTTGATCACGAGCTGTACACTACGAAGAGAAGAAAGAAGATGAGATGGCTCCCGAACGACGTTGACAGTTCTGTACCCGATGTCGGACAATTAAAGTAGTTTGTTTTATTAGATCAAAGCGTCGACCTCAGACCAAAAAAGATCCGTCAGTCTCCTTTACTATTCAACCTCTACGTAAATGATATTTCTGCGGTAACGACAAATTCAACGAATTTTCATTATGCGGATGACACTGTTTTGTTTTTTCGGCACTTAGTCTACCACCTTGCGATGGAAATGCTTTAGGCAGATGCAACTAAAATAACTGACTGGTTTTCGGAAACAAAAGCTAAGCGTAAATGCTTCGAAAACAAAACTGATCTGCTTCCGTAGTCCTTTAAAAAATGTAAGATTGACTTTTCCACTATTTATTCACAACTCCAGTTGTTGATGTTCTAATTGTAGACCTGTGGAATATGTTAACTCGGTAAAATACTTAGGTCCTCACTTTGATTGTGATCTTACATGGAGAACTCACATGTCTCACGTATGTCAGCGGTTGAGGAGTGTGTCGTGCATGAAGTATACCACATTAAAAGTTTTATACCATCGTCAGAAGGAACGTAATGCACGGCTTAGCTTACAGCGTACTAAGCTACGGCATAACTGTCTTTCTCAGTTGTTATTCCTGGCAATTAAAAATTGGCCGAGTTTAAAAAGGAATTCTAAAAATTGTCGCATACAACAGCGACTTTTCATTCAACGCCAAGCTCTTTGCTTCACTCGAGTTGCTGTCTTTTTACTCGCTCTTCCATCAAAGTGTCGTCTGGCGGCATTTCTGGGAAAGTGATTTCAAACACGCGTCTAGTCCATCTTGGGAACTCAGATCTGTTCCATGTTTCCTCACTCCGAGGGTGAGAACTCACTATGGCGAAAGTGTGCGCACATTTTATGCGCCAAACATTTTTAATGACGTTCCAGAATCACTGCTTTCCATTAACTCAAACAAAGCGTTGAAAAAACACGTCTTAGGAGCATGTTCTCTGATGTTCTAAAACAATATATTCTTCTGTTTTTCCACCTTAGTTTTGTGGGAAGGTTTTAGGGTCACAAAAGGTCCATCTTCCTTTTTATTTCTCTCCCCATTGTTACCTTCTATTTTTTATACGTTTCGAGCGATCACTGAAAAACTGATTGGAAGAAATATTTCTATCTGCCTACGAATATATTTTTTCTTTTTTTTTTCTTATGAAAAGTATAAAAACATGAAAAGCTTTTTTTGTGTGTGCGTGAAAAGTTATCGTGTAAGTAATTTTAATTGTAATTGTGACAATCTCTTTTCCTCTTTTTGCTCCTGAAAAGTATGAAACGCTTTTTCTTTTCTTCATTCTTAAAAAAACAATTGTGTACAAGTGTGTGTGCGCGTTCCTTTTTTAAGGTTTCTCTTTTTCTCCAGTGAGAAAATAAACTGGTCTCCGACAGTTCGCTCCTGCTTCCGAAGCGACTACGGTGTCTGCTGTCTTCTAGAACTACTGTGCATGTGCACATGTGCGCGATTCTTCTTCTGATGAGATTGTGTGTTTTCCGGCTCATTTTCAAGACCGACAGAAATGTGACCCTCTGCCTTGAGGAGAAGATATCATCGGTGTGTGATTCGTGTATGTGTGTGTGAGTGTGTGCACGTGACGATGTGCAAATTTCTAATATGCTTCTTACTACTGCTGGGTCTAGTCCCACAAGCCCTTGAGCCTTTGACAAGACCTGGAACTTGCTCCTGATTCTAAGAGTTAGGTAATAAAGATTATTATTATTATTATTATTATTATTATTATTATTATTATTATATTATTATTATTATTATTATTATTATTATTATTATTATTATGAAAGGGAACAATATTTACACTACTTAAACAGCATGGAACATAAAATTGGATATAGATGTAGAAAAAAAGTACGTGGTCATTAATTGATGTGAGCGATGCAGGTAAGTGGTTCCAGTCTTTGAAATTTCTGGGAATAAAAGAGTCATAATAAACGTTAGTGGCAAAACGGAACACCGACTTTGTGACAATGATCAAGGCGTGCAGAAACAAAGTAGGGGGGATTATTAATTGTGATTTGAGCTGAGGAATATGGTGATAGATTGCATGAAAAAGACAAATACGAGAAACTGTACGGCGATGTGCGAGGCTTGGGAGTAACAAACTATCTTTCATTGATGTTACGCGTGCGATGCGGTTAAAATTAGCCTGGATGAAACGTGCAGCATGTTCTGAACCCCTTCAAGTGAATCAATGAGGTAACTGGTAGAGGGATCCCAGATGGAAGCTGAATACTCTAGCTTAGACCTAACTAGTGTTTTATTTAAAAAAAAAATAGTTTTCATGATGATGGGGCGAGATGAAAGTTGCGTTTGAGAAAGCCAAGCATTCGATTGGTGTGTTTGGTCGCATAGTTAATATGATGTTCTCAGGAAAGGTCAGCACTTAAAATCGCGACCAGATACTTATATGAGTCTACAAGTTCTATGGGTGTTGTTATTAACACTGTAACCAAAAGTGAAGTTGGCTTTACGTGTTATGCGCATCACTTTGCATTTGTTAATATTGAGCGCCGTTCACCAGAGTTTACACCAGTGTGGTATGGAATCTAGGTCATGTAGTTTTTGTGAGCCGGAGTCATTAGATATTACACGATAAATAGCACAGTCGTCAGCGAAGAGTTTGATTGAAGAAATCACCGCTTGTTAGTCATTATTATATATATATAATGTAATCGTCCCAGAACAGACCCCTGAGTTACTCTGGAGGAAACAGGGGCGGAGGAGGAGTTAATACCATTACACGTTAGAAATTGCGAGCGATTCGTTAGAAATGATACCAACCAGTGAAACACGTTAGAGTCGATCTTAAGCTTACTTTACTTAGGCAATCAAAATCGGTGCGATACCTCGTCGAATGCTTTGGCAAAGTCTAGAAATATGCAGTCTAGTTGACATCCCTGGTCAAACTGCTGAATGAAAGTCACCGGTGATAGAAAGAAGTGGCATTTCACTAGATAAATACTTTCTAAAGCCACGTTGAGCTGAGGAGAAAAATAAATTATATTCTAGGAAGTTAACAAGTGGCGTATAGGGTATGTGTTCAAAGACTTTGCTGGGAACGCTGGTTAGTGAGATGGGTCTATAATTGATAGGAACGTGCTTATTACCAGATTTCTGCAAGAGAATAACGTTACCAATTTTCCAGTGGTCTGGTATCAATGATGTCTCGAGTGAGTGCTGAAAAATATGTGCGGAGATCACGGAAGAGTGTTGGTTTGTAGCTTTATGAAAGTTTGAGTTAGTTTTATTTGTTCCAGTCGCCGAGGACAGCTCAAGACCATTTATAATGCTCAGAACGCCATCGGGAGAGTTGATGATGGGATCCATTATCGGGAAGGAATCAGTGTGATAGCTTGGGCTTGTACTGATGGGGGTGCTAGAAAAATACCTCATTAACACTTCCCGAAACATTGTAGCATATAAAGATTTATCGACCAGAGTTTCGTCGAGTGTTTTCAATAAAATACATCAGGGCCTATCTCGGTGGGACAATACATTCCTGAGTTGACGCTGATTATTTAACATAGACGGCTGAGCTTAGAACTTTGAACCGCGCTCTCGTAAAACTCTTCAGCACTGAAATAAATCTGCGAGCGAACTTGGAAGGACGTGAGCCGGGCAGCTCGAAATAAACGTTTCTTTTATGTTAGATAACCTCGGTTGAACCGTGGTGAAGTAGAAATTAAAATTATGGTTTTCAGAGTCAATGCAGATTGTTGGGCTACTGGGAATTTGACGTCATGATGGGACGAGGACAAAAGGGAGACTAGCGCTCCGTGTTGTCTCCCTTTTGTCCTCGTCTTAAGCGCCATCATGACGCCAGGTTTTCAGAGGCTTATATTTTTCAATGAGCGAAATCACCGTTTCACTAAAAAGTGTCCAGTTATTTTCCGACACAGCGCTCTGAGAAGTTATATATTAAAAAAGGCGCTTATAAAACCGCATAATTCAAAATGAATAACATCGAGATCGGCTTTGCTCTAGTCCCGAATAACTTTCTTTTGGTTTTGGATACAACTTCGAGGAACGCACAAAGGAAAATGTAATAAAGGTGGTCACTGATGCCAGGAGGGAAAGTAATTGGACTAACTAGGTTGGGCATAGTAGTCAAAACCAGATCTAAACTGTTTGACGTTGTAGCCGTTACTCTCGTTGGGCTGTGAACTAGTTGAGTTAAATGAAAATTTGAAAAAAAAAAAGTCTGATAAGCATGTTATCTGCTGTGCTGAAGCAGTGACATCTATCTTCTTTGTTTTCCACCTTAATTTTGTGGGAAGGTTTTCAGTTCACAGAACGTCCATCTTCCTTTTGTTCTCTCTCCCCATTGTTACCTTCTATTTTTTATACGTTTCGAGCGATCAGTGAAAAACTGATTGGAAGAAATATTTGTATCTGCCTACGAATATTTTTTTTTCCTTTTTCTTATGAAAAGTATAAAAAAAAAAAACATGACAAGCTTTACTTTTGTGAAAAGTTATCGTGCGAGCAATTTTAAAGGTAATTGAGACATTAATACATTTTCCTCTTCTTCCTCCTGGAGAGTATGAAACGCTTTTTCTTTTCTTCTTTCTTAAAAAAACAAAAAAAAAAAAACAATTGTGTACAAGTGTGTGTGCGTGTTCTTTTTTTCAAGTTTTTTTTTTTTTTCTTCGCTGAGAAAATAAACTGGTCTCCGACAGTTCGCTCCTGCTTCCGAAGCGACTACGGTGTCTATTGTCTTCTAGAATCTACTGTGCATGTGCACATGTGCGCGATTCTTCTTCTGATGAGATTGTGTGTTTTCCCGCTCATTTTCAAGACCGACAGAAATGTGACCCTGTGCCTTGAGGAGAAGATATCATCGGTGTGTGATTCGTGTATGTGTGCGTGAGTGTGTGCACGTGACGATGTGCAAATTTCTAATATGCTTCTTACTACTGCTGGGTCTAGTCCCACAAGCCCTTGAGGCTTTGACAAGATCTGGAACTTGCTCCTGAGTCTAAGAATTAGGTAATAAAGATTATTATTATTATTATTATTATTATTATTAAAAGGAACAATATTTACACTACTTAAACAACAGAGAAGATAAAATCGGTACTAGATGTAAAAGAAAGTACGTGGTCATTAATTGATGTGACCGATGCGGATAAGTGTGACCGATGCGGATCAGAACGCCATCGGGAGAGATGATGATGGGATCCATTAACGGGAAGGAATCAACGTGCTAGCTTGGGTTTGCACTGATGGGGGTGCTAGAAAAGGACCTCATAAACACTTCCTGAAACATTGTAGCACATAAAGATTTATCGAACAGAGTTTCGTCGAGCGTTTTCAATAAAATACATCATCATCATCATCATCATCATTTATTAAACCTTGAAGGCCCTTACGGGCATTACACAGGGTGTGGGTACCTGCTGAAAAAACACATAATATAAAGAAACAAACAAAAAGTGAGTTACATGCTGAAGAACTTCGTTATATAAAGCAACAAAAACAGAAAAAAATAAACACTCAAAAAGGAAAAACAGCTGATCAAACAGAAAAATACACAAGTAAAACATTTCTATAAACACGAATTGACTTTGCTATTAGTGCAAATGCAGATGAATGGTCAGTTGGGATATGAATGTGTTATGATCTGTCTGGGTCACGATACTGTTAGGCAGGCTATTCCAGTCTGTTATTCTTAATGGCAAGGTGGAAATAAGAAACATGAGGGCCTATCCCTCACGGACAGTTCTGTATGGGCCGTGTCCCCGTTCAAAACAAAATAAAGCTGCAATACCGGTTTTCTTCCTGTGAATCTTGGGATTTTCATGTTCAAACGCAGCTCCGAATTCGGGTTTTTTCCCCCGTTTTTTCCGATTTTGATAGAAGCAGTGGTGAGATTAATTTTCGAGTTTTTGGGTTTTTACCAAAAAAAACAAACAAAGGGAACTCTACTTATGTGCGACAATTTCTTTCCCACCCTCATGAGAAATTTCAGCTTTTGAGATTGCCACGGGAAATTTGTACGTGGGCTATTATGTGACGAAACGTTTGCCTAAAAGCTTTACACCAGACTGTGTTGTACAATCAGGCCTACAAAACAAGTTAGAATATTTTATCAAATTATGTCCCGAGTACTACTCTTTTATCTAGCTGGCTCGGTTGTTTTAACATATAACCAGAAAGAGAAGCACCAAATAAGTTAAGAGAATATAAAAAAGCTTACCATTTTCGCTGTACTGGATGGAAAGTGATGTATCCGATAAAGTCGAAACGGGCAAGCAAGACTTGGTCAACTCTGACACCATACAGAAACAAACACCAATCACAAATCCCGGGAATAAAATTCAATTGCTCGTTGCCATTCAGTGTGGCCAGAGGGCGTATAGCTTGACCACCTTTGTCTAAGCCAAACCTTTTTCTATCTATGTCTTTACGCGGGTACCACATGAGATCGGAGTGACAGCCAATAACGTTGAGATTCTTCACAATAACGCTAGCTCCTCCCTTTTTGCCTATCTGAGTGAATTCTTGTGAATGGCAACAAAAGGTTTTCGAACTTGGTAATCCGTAGCCTTTCCCACTCAGAAGTGCTAATGGTAGTTTGAAGGCAGCTCTCCTGGACAGGGTGCTCGAAGGAAAGTGATGCCCCTCAAAGACCAGACACCCTGACGCCCGCGGAAGGGTTCCATATTTCTGTCATGCTCAAATCTGCGTATTTTAGATATTCTTTCTTCTGTTCATAGAATGGCGACATTTAATCCCCTCTGGTCGGGCAAAGCCCTCCGAGAACGACGATGAAGGTCGCTACTCTAAAGCCAATTTCCAAATCAAAGCAGGCTCGTTGTTTGTTTGTTTTTCTACGGCACGTTGTCACGAGGATGCAGGTGCGCTTTGACCCCTGGGGCCCCTACTTATCACCTTGACTGGAGAGTCACAGGAAACGACCCCACGTCATGGTTTGGACAAACATCTCAAAGGTTCGACTGTCAAGCGCCGTTCACATATATGCGACCGAGTACGACCGAGAGAGACCAGACCGGTTTTTAAGCCTCTTGCGACGACTTAGGACCGGATGCGCTGCAGCGGAGCTGGTCCTAAGAGATCGCAAGAGGCTTAAAAACCGGTCTGGTCTCTCTCGGTTTTACTCGGTCGCAAAAGTGTGAACGGGCCTTAAAGTTTGGATTTCCAGTGCTCAGATACAAACGTTTTGATTTCATCAGAGCTTCTCGCCAGGCTCTGGTTTGCGCAGTCCGCGCAGCATCGTCGGTGGGAGGGGGGGGGGGGGGGGGGGCGCTCAAAGATCTCGGGAGCCCCCACCCCCCTGGTTTCGCCACCGGCGAACAGAGGCTTTTGAGAGTGCAGTGACTGACAGAATAAAGAATTAAGCGGAGTATTTACGTAAACTTCTTCGGAACAAAGCAACCTAATCTTATTTTATTTCATTCGCGCCGTCCACCTTATGTAAGGCTGCGCTGACGTTTCCCAAGGAGTATTGTGTGATGACGTTGTTAACGTCCGGACGAGAAATGACGAGACCCGCCTGAATGCGAGAGAGGACTTTCCAGGAATGCCAGCGCGCATCTGTTAGCGCAAGATGTTCTGCGTCTGGCAGTGACGAACAGGCCTGCCTTTTAGCATTGTACCTGACGCAACAAAAAGGTGCACCACAAACAAATATTCGCGGCTTTTCGTTTTGTTTATTCTTGTACATCTGCTCAGTACTGGTAGTTTTATCAGTGACTCTCGTTTCGCAGTTAACTGCAATGCTTCGGCATTTTCACCGCCCATTCTACGGGTGTTGTCGAGCAATATTCAGCCAGATAAAATGTTCATAGAAATAAAACAAGAAACGGACTGCATTGAAACTTTTCACAAATGTGTATTTGAAGGTGCACTTATCACGCTCCATTTTTTTATGAATATAGGTTTTAATAAAATAAAGTTAAGCCTAAAAATCCTTTTCTTTTCCTATGCACAAGAGGGAAACGGCAAACATCTTCTGGTTGACGCTGCTAACTCCCAGACGGCACAACATATAGCAAAAATGTGAAAGGATCCTTGAGATGAACACCCGAAACAGGCACGTAGCGAGGGGGGGGGGGGGGGGGGAGGCATGGGGCCCGCCCCCCCCCCCCCCGAAATTTTCCATTTTGCTGGGACCCCTCTTCCCCCCCCCCCCGGAAACAAAATCCTGGCTACGTGCCTGATCCGAAAGCAGATCAAGCAGAACCGAGCGTGCGTAGTGCCATCTGTGAGTAGCAGCGTCAACCAGGCGGTTTTTGCATTTTTCCTTGACGAATTGGCTAGTTGGCAGTTCATTTTAACGGGTATTAAACAAAGCAGGGACACGGACAGAGTAGAAGACGGAAGACAAACACGGCGCTGACTTACGACTGAGCTGAGAATTCCACCGTCGCCTACTTAAGAGATAACGCCCTGTCCTTACTACCAGCCGATAAGGAGGGGGCTTTGTGGTGTTACGGAAAGGCATGTTCAACTCAAGAGCTTTAGACGCTATCGAGGCCAACATTGTACGCAGAGAACACGTGTCCTTTGCAAAAAGTAAAAACGGAAGCAGGCAAACTATGCAAACGACTGAAGCTAGATAAACTTGCCCTAGCTGTCGATAAGGGCAAAGGCCTAAATCTAGATATCTTCTTCTCAGCCAAAACACACAAAACCAACTGTCCGCTACGCGTAATATTATGAGAAAATGAAACCTGGTGAAAATCGGTGGCCGTATTCTTACGAACAAAATTGAACGTTTTATCAATTGACGATCTCTTTCAGGTAAAAAAAAAAAACTCAGAACAGATAACATACTTTCTGAAACGATGCCCGTACAAAAGCTTTATGGCCTGTTTCGTAGAAATTATGGGTGTCTACTATTCGATTCCGCACTCGAAACTTTTATGACTGTATTGACGACTACGGATACCTATAGCTTTGCAAAATGAGTGTAATCTAGGGATGAGTGACATCTTGGAGCTTTTAACCTTTTACTTGAAGTCGACGTTTCCGACATGGAATGGAGAGATTTTCATTCAGAGGAACGGCGTCTGTATCGGATCCTGCTTAGCTCCCGTGTTAAGCAATATCTACCTTGCGTTTTATGACAGAATTTTATCTAAGCCACTTGAAGGCTCCAGGGTAAGGAAGATATTTAGGTTTGTAGATGATTTTTTTAGTACTTCTAGACTGCAACTCAGAGCGTTTTGATGATGAAACCTCCGGTGTTCTGGCCACTTTCAGAGAAGGCTTGGAACCGCTCATCCTCACGCTCGAATTACCGGTAAACGGATCCACAAGGTTTCTAGACCTCAGGCTCCACTGCCATTCCTTACACATGTCTTGGCTTTCTAAACATAGAGGCAGTAAACCTCTCCTACCGTTTTCATCAGCCCATTCTAAACTAGTGAAGAGCGGAGATCATCAACAATTGTTTTAGGTATGCTCTACAGAAATCCTGCTTTCACTTGGTCAAGGGATAGCTTTAAAAACCAAGTATTAAGACTCATAGCCGCGGGCTACCCATCGCAACTCCTGACTGCGGTCGCAGAGACTCTACTGAAGAGAAGACGCATCGAGAGCGATGAGGAAGCTAACAGAAATAACAGAAATATCACAGTACTACCGTACCTACTCAAGGTTTCTCATAATTTGAAGGAAGTGGGACGTCGAGTCGGTGTTCATGTGGTCTTCTCGGCTCCGGGCAAACTTTCTAGGATGTGCAAAAAAAGTGAACTTTGATGTAAAAGAAAAACGTGTATGCACTAAGAAACAGCAAAACCAGTTTGTATCATGCGTTGTAGAAAAGGTGTATTGTACCCCCCTTGCCTGCGGCCGCAGAAACGTTGGGGAGACAGCGCGTTTCAGTACAATGCGTCACAGGTTGTGTCGGGGCATCTTGGTGTGCATTGCCGCTACTGCGGATGTACTCCAGCCTTTGAAAGGTGTATACAAAAGGACAAGCTCACGCGGAGATTTTAGAAGCGCGCACTCTCGGACAAGCGGGGTTAGGATGTGTTAGTGCCCCGGCCGTCACTTGCTTTGTCAGTGAAGGCGAGCAAGCATGTTTCTTTGTAGATCGGAGAACAGCAGTGCGCGCAGACGACTCTAGGAACACGTGTCGTTTTTTTTTTTTAAGTGTTAATTCTCTTCTTTGCTTTTGGTTCGGGCAAATGTTTTATTTATACGCGTTGTCAGATTCGTTAAAGGTTAGTTGTAAGTCAGCGCAGTGTTTGTCTTCCGTCTTCTACTTTGCTCGTGTCCCCGCGATGTTATTACCCGTTAAAAGGTGCCTTTTTGCTTCCGGCGCATAAAAAGAAAACGTTTTTCTTTTGTTGTTGTCCCTGTTTTTGTTATTTTTTGGAAAAGAGGCGCTATCATTTTTCCCCTGAAACCTACACTAATTACATTGGAGTATGTTAAATGCACCTCCTCGAGACACTTTTGGAAAATGTTATAATGCACTGCGTTCGTTGCTTTATTATATTTATACGAAATTTTGCGCGCCCGAAGAGCGATCGAAATGTAGAGCTCGGCCACCGGTGCTTTTCAGATTTGGCGATATTTGTGGGCAGATATAGCGACAACTTTTATAAAACAAACACAGATTCACTAAACATCGAAATATTTAACGACATTCGCATAGAATACAGTTTGTAAAAGCTTCTTTTAAAAATATCCGGAATTTTATTCCTTCCACCATAGCAGGATTTGTGTCTTAGAAAGGGGCTTGACCGGTGCGAAAAAAGTGGCTGACTCGCTTCTGTGCCAAGCGATGACTGAGTTGCTTGGTCCGCGCGGAAAAGTAGCCTGTCTGTGTGTATAAAAGAGATACCAATATAACGGGCGAAGAAGACATTGCAAGGAGGGAAAGTACGCAGGCGACCTGGTTAGGAAACATCATTGAAAGAAAACCTCTGTGTCGTGCTGTCCGTTTTTTTACTTGTCCTAGTCTCAGGTTTTCTTTCCATGAAGAAGACATCTTCTCGGAAGCGCTTGAGGAAATAGAAACTAGCTTCATACATGGTTCAAAAGACACGGTGCTCGGTGCAAACATGATAACTTAAGTATCTCGGGGCAGGCCTCATGCATGTTACAAGCATGTTTGAACATGTCTAAAGGCAGGTTTTGTATGACCGATGTGAGAGGACCATGAGGGAAGACCCCAGGCAGTGTCTGTACCCTGTCCTTGGCATGGGACCGCTACTTTAGGCAGTGAAGTGGATTCGTTTGCAGTTGACTGCCAATATTCGGGGCATTTCATGAGCCGCTGCAGCAGTTATGTGCCAGAAACGACGCGCATGAAAACTGCCGTGACGATAACGGTGAAACGCGAAGGAGCCTGCAGCTCCCAGAGAGTGGAAGCACGCTGCAGCATGCAGTCATGCGACCCTATCGACACATAATCCTCGTCGTAACATCCCTGAACTAGTGACCAACATGGGAATGACACAAACGTTTTTTATCTTGTTTTATCTACATAAAAAAGTCATCCCCACACATGCAAACAGACAAGTGGCGCATGCAAGACCATGCAGGAGACCGTGGTGGTAAGAACACTACTCGACACCCTCCCGCTCATCCTGATTTCTGTGTATGTCAAGCGGGTCGTGACCCTTGTGACGCGCTTCTCGCTTTTAGTTTTCGCAAGACTAACTGTGATTCACTCCAAGAACGAGGAAGAAGTGCGAGGAAATATTGGAGCCAAGAATCCTCTACGTCAGGGAATTTCAGCCACCTTTCAAAAGATTGTACATGTGCGCTTCGTCTGCAACAACATCCTTTTTAATATTTAGGACAATTAGTATGCTTTAAAAAAATTACAATCACGGAAAGGGATTTTAATTAGAACAAGAAGAGCTCTAATTAAACAATCGTCGTTTAAATAGCTGACCTCTTTTCTGAAACCGGTTTCATGCGTACATAGACGAGCTTCAAAATAGTCCCACGATTTAAAATTATTTTAAGCAAATACGAATGTGGATACAACCAAACCAACCTTTCAGAGAACCAGCTCAGTTCCTCTAGCATATAATTTAAAAAAAAAGAGAGTCCAGATGCCAGAACACTGCCTGAGAAAACCAAGAACGAGTGAAGGAAATTCTTTGAAATTTTATCACAATCGAGGGATGTTTACAAAAAATACTGGTGGCGTTGCACTTCTAATGTTGTTTATACTGAGTTCCTATGTCTACCGGGAGCATTCCCTGAAATGTCGTTGCTGCGTTATGATGTGAAACCGAGTTATGACGCTTCAAAATCGCGTAAAAAGGCACTTTTTGAATCAATATTAAAAAAAAAAATGTGTAGTCTAATTAGGAAAGAAACATAAGTACAGAACCGCACGAGTCCTTCATATATCCATTCAAAAAATAAGAACGCGGCTTGAATGCATTACAAGTCTAGAAACTTGGAATGCGTAGAGGTATGCCTTTGAAAATATTAAAACTTGTATTTTTTTTATTTGTGCGTTAAGTTTTGAAAAATGCATGTCACATTCTGCTCTAAGACATTGATGATGAACTGGCCATTTATTTGTAAAAAGAACGAAATACATGGCACGCGCACAGACGCGACATTTGCACCGCAAGCACTGCAGGAGCGTTAGCACAGCTGCCACCGGTATTATAGCTGGGGCCGTGGGACCGCCGCCTTAAGGCGAAAGCCTTACTTGTCCTATTGAGCGAAAAATCGGAGTAAATGCACTCTTTGAAAAAAAGGTTACCATAGTCCTTCCTAAAAGAAAGAACGCTCTTGTAACCGATGTCCCTTTAGAAAGGGAGAACATTTCGTCCTAAAAGCAGGGGAGCGAAATTTCTCCATCCCATGCATCTTGTACACGTTACTAAAAAAAAGTAATCGATTACAATTACTATTACTCTTGGCTAAAAAGTATTTGATTAGATACTTGATTACTTGACAGCAAAAGTAATTGGACATTACTTTAAGAAGTAACCGTTACTTTTCCGATTACTTTATTGTGTGAAGACTTACATCTTTAGCGCTCATAACAATGAACTACTTCCAACCTCGAAACCTTGCTTGTCACAAAAACCACGTAGGGGAAATACGGAATCTTGACGTGTATTGGAAATGGCTTTGTTATATTTTGCATCCGCTTTAGACATTCTTCGGTTCCGGTTCTCCTATCGGCTGCGAGTAGGTTCCGTAAGCAGGATTGTTTTTTTTTTTCAATTTTTGTGTGTGTGTGCGTGAGGGGGCTAGTTTGAACGAAGGACTTACAAAGCTACATTCTGCTCCCTCAAACGTCGCCCTGAATGGCCTTTGTCACGCATTGGGGCTTTCCTGGGGCTTCCCAATCCCAGCTCCAGCTCAAAAGAAAACACGGACATTCAACAGAAACGGTACATACAAAGGGGTTGACCTCGTTTCCTACGGCTCCGCAAAAATTTTTTTTTTTCATTTCTGTTCAAAAAAGAAGAAGCAAATTTTATTTTTGCCACTTCAGAAAACAAAAAAAAGGTGTGTGTGTGGGGGGGGGGGGGGGGCGGGGGGGCCGTGGAAAAATAGTAACGGTTAGAAGTAATTTTTATTACTTCAAAAAGTAATCAGATTACTCTTGCGATTACTGCCTAATAAAAGTATTCAACTGATTACAAAATTACTCCAAAAAGTAATCGATTACAAGTAATCTGATTACTTGTAATGCGTACGGTACAAGTCTGCATGCATCTCATTATGGCGGCCCCGAATCAAGCAAATCGAGCTCAATATGGCTTAACGAGAAAGCTACGTCTCTTGCACGGGGCGAAAGGAGCAGCAAATAAAAGCGTCACAGGAGCTTTCCGCGAACTATGTTTATTTCCGAAGACGGCTTGCCGCTGCAGGTAAAAAACAAAAAAAAACAAAAAAACATGCGTGTCGAAAGCAGTCACTGTGAAGTAAAACAGAGACAACTGGTACCGAGTTACTTAGCGAACTTTACGTTTTACTTTTGCTATTCCTGGAGCCACAATTCCTTCGTCAGCTGCACATCACGGAAGTGTGGTAAACCATTCGCGAAACCAAAAGCCACTCTCAGAAAGAACAAATTCAAAGCAGCCTAATTGACTCATTGTTGCACGGTAACAAGAAATTATGGTGAAACATGAAATACGGTTAAATCACTTGCCACCAGATGGCAGGGTCAAGCAGAGTGATTGCAAGTAGCTAGGTTAGGTGGTGCTAGGTACCGCCCAATTCATGTGCTACGAAAGATATTTTTAATTCCTCTCGCCACCATTGCCCTTCGGACCTTTCAGGCACCTTTATTATACACACATGTAGATACATTACGCATACCACCAGCATCAGCTGAACATATACGTCGAGCGCATACACGGCCCATACAAACATCAATACAACAGCACACTAAACCCATCACTACATTCCGAGCTCTATAGTTTCCGCCTTTTATACGGGTCGTTTCGAAGGTACGGATTTTCTCAGTGACCAGCTAAGCAATAAATAATATTCCCAGCATGTTGAATTTCTTTAAGTAATGTCATATCTCTGAGAGTATTTTGAACGGCTCAGGGGATGAATCTCTGAGTAAAAAATAAACGCTCATGCCGTAATTATTTGAAAGCCAATAAATCAAGCCGCTCCACTTTGGTTCCAAGTCATGCGTTTGCTTCCCCGCACGGCACGTCGTAGCCAGTATTTCTATAGTGTTTGTTTTTTCGTTTGTGCTGTTCGCGTGCGGCTGCAATTGACGTTTTGAATTAATCTCTGTAGAGCGGATATTCACTCAGCTGGAAGTGATGCTTCACGGGCAGAGAAATCGCTTTTCGATCAACTTGAATGCAGTCAAAACCGCGACTTGCTGCAGTTGTTAGTGTACAGAGCTACGCCGTGGCGAGCTCGAAAACGTCTATACTCCGTCTCACCCTACGAGGGACTAGGGCCCGAAGGCTGGCTGGCGGGCGGAGCACTGCCTCAGAAAAGCTTGCATCCGCATTGCGAAAGCGTGTGCGCGAGAGGAATTCCGACGTTCTAATCCCGAGTTCTCTTGGCCCCATCGCTTCCAGACGGTATTTAATCCCATCAGTAGTCTTCAGTAGTAGCAAGCAGACGGAGCCGCCGTGAGGGCTCGAAGCAGGCGAAAAACTCGCCTCCGCATGAAGCGTCTTGGCGCACTGATACGTACGACGCAGCAAATATACCGCGTGGTTTCAGACAGGCTCGTGGTTGGATATGGCGGCCTTGGGCTTTAGTCCATCGTAGTAGGAGTATATCGCTCATCCCAGCGCGGAGGGCAGTCTCTCCTGGAAGAGTACTAGGTTTAAAGAACAAAAGAAAGCTTTTATTTATCATTTCTTCTCAATGCTAAAATTCCAAACTGTAAATATATGTATTTTCCGTCTCTGTACTGCTCAGTCCTTTCCCCAGATCGCTGTCGGGGTGGGGCGAGCACAGTCACATTGGCCACTGTGCGATAGCCGCTTCTGACCAGCGTTCCAACATGACTATTCACACGCCGATCGGTTGTACTTAATCCCTCAAGGGGTCTTAAACTCTTTAATGTAAAGCGAAATGCCAACCTGCGACATCTCGCCCCCTCCGATCACGGCCCGACAGTTTACGTCATCTCATCTTGTTGTTACACCACTGATACGCGACGCGAACACACGGTCACATCGGCGATAATTCCAGTCTTCTGTTCACAACGCGCAACACCGCCATCGCGATGTTTCTGCTATGTTGGTAACACGCAGAAATACAGAAACACGTTCACTGCCGGTTGGCACTCGGCATCGAAAAACAGGAGCGAACTCAGCACAGAAGGGCAACCGGCAGCAAAGCCTGCCTGTCTTGGAAGGAGGTAAGCAGGAGAGTTGGTTAGGAAACACCATCGAAAGAAAACCAGAGACTGGGACAAATAAAAAAAACGGACAGCACGACGCGACACGACGCAGTTTCCGCGGTTTCCATAACGTCGTCAACGTCGAAACGTCGTTCCACAATCCGGAGGCGGCCATCTTAGCCCAGTGTACGCTGCGCTGTGTAGGAATTCGCGTACCGCCGCCGATTCGCCGTTTCCCACGTGGTCCGTCAACAACCCGAGTCCAGCCTGGTTCTTTCACGGGAGCGGGATTCCGCTCCCAGTTTATTGGTACAATAAAAACACAACGCTGCAAAACACTCAAACTAAACTACAAATACAAGCGACATTACACAACTATTTACAAACGCACGTTAAGCCAAAAAGAAGGCCCCCAGGCCTCGTGTCCCGCGATATGCTAGATCCGGTCGCCACCCACCTGCCTGCGTCTCGGTCTCGTCCGAAGTTCTCCGAGGCCTTCGCCCCCTGGCCCGAGGAGGTTTCTCCTCGCCCGCCACGGGGCGCCTGCAGCCCCATCCAGTGGCTAGGACAGAAAGCGGCACGTCGGGAGCCGAATTGGAGATCCCGATCGACCCCGCGGCGACACGACCATGTGGTCATGTCTGGGGCGAGGCAGCTACATAGCTGCCTCGCGGCCAAGATTGGCAGAATGGTTTGATGGGCGCCGTGCTGGCGCTGCTCCGGAACTTGGCTGTTTCCAACGGCTTCGTTTGCTCGTTTGATAAAATTAGTGGTAAAATATGAGACGTTTACAAATCTCCGTAACGCGAAACTAGAGCGCAGCTCTTGAGGACGAGGAGGGGAGGGTACGGAGGGAAGGGTACGGAGGGGAGGGAGAGGAGGGTATGCCCCTCCTTCGCCGTACCCTCCCCTCCCCCTCTTCGCTCCTCCTCCTCTTTCCCTTTCTTTCTCCTTTCCTCCCCTCTCCTCTTGCCACTGAATGTATTAATAGGTGGCGTGCACGAAGTCGTGACGTCATTTTCCCCGCTTATTTTAGCGGAGAAACTGAATTTTTGTTGAGGTCACGTGACGTCAATTTCCCCGCGAAATTTAGCGGAGAATTTAACCCGCTAAAGGCAGCGGAGAAATGTTCCCGTTAAATTTAGCGGGAAATTTTCCCGCTAAACTTAGCTGTGAAATTTTCCCGCTATATTTAGCTGGAAAATTTCCCGGTTGAATTTAGCGGAGAAACGTCCCACGATGTAACGCGCGCGGTTACGCCGACGCCGACGCCGCTCAACCCGGAAGCGAGCGCCTGAGAGCTGCGCTCTAGAACGCAATGCAACCGACATGCTCTGCACGTTTGGACTGGGAGACGGAATTACAGGAGGCCTTGGCGGCCGCCGAAGCTCGATCATCCTCGTAGTCTTAAAGTGATTGTCTTATTTCTGTATCTTTTTTTTAATTTTTTATCCAGACCGCTTAGCTAAAGAACAGAACTCCTTTTGATTTTATTGCCGCCTGTGGCTTGGACCGCCTGCTTCTGGATCCGGGGGAAAAGACTTCAACAACGCGCGCGACGTGCTCGAAAAACGAAACCGAAAGAAGATGAGTCGGGAGCGTGGAACCTTTCTCCCGTCTGCCTGGTCGTCCTAGAAGACGTACTAGACCTCTAGGACCTTGTCCCATTACTTGCAAAACAAGCGGCGTCGGAGTTGTTGTACCCCAGAGATGGCCATAAAAATACGTCATCAAGCGTCATCAGCCTGATGTCCTCAAGCGTCATCATACATGCGCCAACCTTTCTACCTCATCACATAGGGCACCGGTCATCCACGTGCCGCGTGCTGCCCTCCACCCCCCCCCCCCTCCCCCTTCTTCATTGTTGAAGTCGAAAACAACAACTTTTTCACAGATAGCGTCACCACGGCTCGCTGATGCACTTCGCCCCGCTTTTCGTTATGCAAAAGGACCCTATCAGATAGCGGAAGAGTGCATCAGCGAGCCGTCGGTGACGCTATCTGTGAAAGCAATGTTTCTTACTTCGACAATGAAGAAAAGGGGAAGGGGGGGGGAGCATGCGGCACATTGGGCGCGGTGCTTTTGATTTTTTTTAAATAAAACCTTTAGTTGCGAGTTAGCGCCTGTCCCGTCTTGGTTGTTCCTTCCTTCTAGTCTTTGTAGTCCGCGCTGTTTTACCTACATTATGTTTAGCCCACACGAAGTAGCCTAGCTTTCAACTTTGGTACAGAGTATTTCACCACCGCCTGTCGTCGTCTGCAATGCCCGTGAGACGCGGACACAAAAGCTGCGCGTCGGCGTCCGTTTTCGGCTTCGTCCGGTCTGCTATTCCGCCCCTGTCTAAAAACTTCTGCAACGCTTGCAAGATGCGACCATGGAAGCGACGTTATGGCGTTATAGCGTTCCATGATCATGCACGAGCCACGGTCCAATACAAGTGCCTGTCAGCGTCTGTCGATGTGCGGTAAAAAGCAACAGGAAGGACAAACAAAAATCAACAAAATAAATATGCAGTTTTTTTTTTTTTTCAGATTTTCTGTTCTTGCTGTTTGTTTCGCATTGCATCCGCGAGCAAGGTGGCTGAGCGTCATGGCGCACAATTAAAACGCGACTGAAATATTTTCGATTCGGCAGGCCAGGTGCACTGCAAAACTTGAGAGCTACTTAACCTCCCGAAGCGAAATGACGGGAACATACCTAGGCAAACTTGATGCGAGGCGAACGCCCGATTGACTCTAGCCAAATTCTTACCTGCGTAAGTATCTTCTCCGTGTTCTAGGTATCTTCTCAATACCGAGCAGATACCTCCGTAGGTATCTTCTTATTGAAACCATGGTTGCCATCCCGACGGTCGCACAATTCACGCAGCAGCAGCGGGGCCGCTTTAACGGGAGCCAACATCTTTATTCAACATCAACACGCGCAAAGAATAAAATCGAGCCACATCGAGCAATATAGTATGTGGGACGCTAGGCTCAAACGTAGAGACAACTGCAAAATGATGCAGAAAGTCTTCCCCAAAGCACTCATTGTACTAACCGAAGCTGTCGCACAAAGCTCTTCGTGGCACTCCCTGGCGTCGGCGCAGAGGGCGGTGGAAGGATCGCCCCCCTCTCCCCAGATATTTGAATACGGCGAGCAAGTATGCCAAAATGCGTCTCGGGCGGATTGCAGCAGCGCAAGGAGGGTAACGTGGAGGACGCGCAATGACGGGGCAGCCAAGCGCCCTCCGTCATTGGTCGGGGGGAAAGAAAAGCACGTGAAGCGCATTTGGGGGTAAACAAGAGGTGCGCAAGGAGCAGACCAACCTGCAAGCCACACAGTTGAAAATGGAAACAATACGGGCATTGTTAAGGGGTGTCTAAACAGGATACTACAAAAATCGTCGGGCGACACGACTCCGACAAATCGTGCGGCGCTCCGCTTCCGGCCGTCTTTCTTTGCAGGGGGGAAACTTCCCCCCGTCAAATCTCCCCCTCGCTTCTTTTACGGTGGCCTTGCTCTGCTCATCACGTGGGTCCGGAGAGCCACTCACACGCTCTGTTGGCTGTCGCTCAATCGCTCAAGGCCTCTGCCGTTTGTCAAGTCCGGAAACGGGAAAGGTGTGCTTCCCTTTCCCTGCGGGAAGCGAAACGCACACTTCAATGCAGGAATCTCCCGAATCCACCCGAAGCCGGACCTCTTTGGCCTTCCTACCGAGCGGCGGTAGCGAGGTCAACGAGCCGCGGGAGGAAACCAGTGGCAGGTGGCGTGTGACGTCAAATCGGACGAGCCCCGACGTCAAAGAAAAGTGGAGGAGGCGAGGAGAAAAGTCGTGTTGTTGGCTTGCCCACAAAAATCGTCAGGCGACACGGCTCCTGCAAAAATCGTCAAAATTGGAGCGTCCGCTTCAATATTGACGGTTTTTGCAGGAGCCGTGTCGCCTGCCGATTTTTGTAGTGTCCTCTTTGGACAGGCCTTAATTAGGGAACAACAATTCGCTCTCGCCCGCTCCCACCCCGAATCTCCCCAATAGTTCCTTCGTGTCACTGCAGACATTGATGGCGCGATGCAGCCTAAAAAGCTCGCAACAGTAACTGGAAGTTCAAACCACTCTTGCTTGTTTGATAAGAATGTCTACGCTTCGGTTCAGCTTAAGTCCAGAGGCCGCGGACGATACGAGGGAATGGGACACATCAAGCAGCGTCAGAAACGCACCATCATGGCGTTCCTCGTGTTCCTGTACGTGTCCTATCATCGCTGAACAAATCAATAACAGAAAAGGCTTAGTGTCATAGAACAGTGGACACGGGACTGAACGTAGCGGCCGAGTGAGAGTTTTTCTTTGAACCGAGGCGCCTTCGGGGGTATCGGAAGATATGAGGTGTGCGGCGGGTCGCGAGGGCGGGACGTTCGGCGAGGGATGTGAGAATCTGGCGTTCAGAGAACTTTAACCGGGCTGACTGAACGACGCTGATCTGAGCCACATTTATCGGAGGAGGGGACAGAGTGACGAGCGAACGACGCTCTACAGCTTGATGAGATAATTGAACGAGTTATTTCTCCGGAACAACGCAGTCGTCACGTCAACGACCAAGAAAAGGAACGTCCGAACATCAGCACAGCAATACCAGCAGCGTGTCAAGAAATAACGTATAGACAGCAACTTTACGTCACTTCAGCTTTTGACGCTGCTTGATTTCCCATTAGCTCGTATCGTCGGCTGCTTTTTGAATTAAAGCGAAGTATAGTATGCTGTCAGGAGCGACGAAGCGTACACCTCTGCTAAATCTCTATGCACTGCCGCAAGCACACAAAACTGCAGGCAAAGTGCAATCGCTATGGTGACAGCACGAGGGACTGTAGGGCCATATATAGAACTTGACCTGCGTATACTTTGACGTTTGTTATACGATTGTCACGATTTCTTACCATTCAGTCCAATTCTTTCTTTTTTTCCCACACGAACACTACAAGATCTGATCGGTTAAAAGCTACATTGTCCTATCTCGCGTCACTGGGAAGGACAGCTTGCTCGTCCGCAAGTTTTCCGTTTTTATCGCTTAACTTTGAGCGCGCCACTTCCATTCTCGAAGGAGCATGAGCCGGTGAGACAATCAAGCCGTCAGTCATCTTCGGTGCTATTATCATAGGTACCTTAAGCAAACCGTTGCCGTGCTCCGCATACCGCACTATACCGGAGCCTTTGAAGCATGCTTTTAAAGGGACGCTGAACCAAACATTTCAGTGTCTATAATAAGTGGCGCACGATCTTTCCACGAGCCAGCAGCTCCTGGTGTGCGCTAGCACACGCAACGAAATTGACGTCATCGTACCCCGTGAATGGAGGAGTGGGCGTGAATGGGGGTATGATGACGTCAATTTCGTTGCGAGTGCTCGCGCACACCGGCGGCTGCTGGCTCGTGGAAAGATCGTGCGCCACTTATTATAGACACTGAAATGTTTGGTTCAGCATCCCTTTATGCGCGTGCCCCGCGGTCACGGTACAACCCGGGCGCGCGCTTCAAAGCATGCTTCGAGCCTTCAAAGGCTCCGCGGTAGTGCGGTACGCGGAGCACGGCAACGGTTTGCTAAAGGTCCCTAAAGCCTGGTTCAGACAGTTGCGTTTGACTCCGTTTGACTGCGTTGCGGCTGCGAGAAACCAGGAGATCCCTGCTGCTTATATCGCGTGCCAAGATGATTCCTTGAATTGGACTCAATGCTTCATACGAAGCACACATGTGCAGGGGACTCGCTTTCGGTTTTCGACGTAACGCAGTCAAACGCACTCAAACGCAAGTGTCTGAACCGGTCTTCATATCTGATGAGCCCCGAAAACGCGCTAGCGTTTCCCCAACAGCCCGAAGGCCCCAGCTGAAGATTGACGCAGCTCGCAAAAGAACCGAGCTTATTCCATTCATACATTCCCATTCCATTCCGGGGTCGCGATAGTGCGGAATGATTCCGGAATCACTTCAACTCCGGAGTGGCAACTCCGCAACACTGCTGCTTACGCCCAACACCATCGAGCAAACTGGGCGAACTCCGGCCGTGGCGCCCCTCCCCCCCCCCTTTTTGTTTTTTACGCCACCATCACGTTGTAAGTAAACATGTGAAGGCTTGTTCACACATTTACAACCGAGTACGACCGCGTGAGGCAAGACCAGCTCCGCAGCAGCGTACCCGGTCCTAAGACGTCACAAGAGGCTTAAAAACCGGTCTTATCTCTCTCGGTCCTACTCGGTTGCAGATGTGTGAACGAGCCTTCACATGTTTACTAACAACGTGACCGTCAAGCTCCGGTAGACAGCGTTCACAGTATCGATGTCTTCGTGTCACAGGCTCACAACTCGCCACTCACCGTCACGGTTTGAGTGTATTACAACACGGTATCAAACTGCGCTACGGTGACTGATAGGAAGTTCTAGGATAGCGTGACAGCAGGCTACCGTACAGGTGCAGCATTGCAACCGGAAGCTCGCGCTGCGCCTTTGAAGAATAATTTTCAGCGCGCGCCAGGAGCGTTGCCGAGCTCACGTTAGCCTGCGGTAACGCTATGCTAAAACTGCCTATTGACGTAATCGGCGGGTTTTATTTATTGCTCTATACCAAAAATAAATATTTTATTAACTGTAGTTTGCGTACCGTGTTTCAACAAAACTGCGCGGTCTGAGCTCTCGTCGCGAACGGCTGGCTAACAAAAACTGCGCCTTTGAGCATTTCCTTTATTTGGCTTTGTAATTACCTGAAAGCAAATACACGTACTCTGTCCTTTGAAAGTGCTTGGAGCAAATGATCATGTTTTTGTTTTTTTTGTTACGGCCTTTAAACGCGAGCCCATTCCCGATGTCCATTCATCGACGTCCTCCGCGCGACCAGTTTTCAACTGGTAAAGAAGAGACTTTGCGTAGACAGTACGTCCAGAGCTTCTACACTACTAGCGGGAAGCGTTTGCCGTCACGTTGAGCAAAGATGGAGCTAGCGAACACAAGAGCAGAAATCCGCACCGTATGCGATGTACGAAAAGTCCCTAATGAAATTAGACATCCCGGTCCCTTCGTCGTGCAACTTTGTTGCGAGGCGGAACACAATAATTGCTATTTTAACGCGCTCACTTTTTTTTATTAAAACTGCTTCACGCACGAACACGCCGACCAGGACCATGCGGTTAGCAGCACCCAGGCCGACAGTCCACGCCACCGTCCTCGGGCGGCCGCCGCCGTCCCCGCACCTCTGGTTCTTTGTTCGTCCGCGAGAGGACGAGCGGCGAGCTGAGTTTGCCCGTCGTGTCGGCCGCCATGCTCAAATTAATGAAAAAGCTCAAACAAAATTGAAAAGGGGGCCGCGGCGGGGCCCCCCTTTTGATGGCTTCCTGGGCGACCGCCCAAGTCGCCCACCCCTAGGGCCGGCCTTGCTTACGATCACCTCTTGTGATTAGAGCCGTATATTGGGAGCGTTTGGTCAATTGGAGGAGCCGGTGAGAGCCGGGGGTGGAGCGGTGAAAGCGCCGCCACCGCCAGCACCGCATCTTCCTCCCGTTATGATCCTGCTAAGTAAAATGAAGTCCGGATGACCTTGGAGCCGCGCACCGCGGCGCAGGTATTTTTTCGTTTCTGCATGAGGCTGAAATTACATAAATGGGTAATTGTAACAGATTGGTGGAAATGGGGAGTTTCAAGGTGCTGAGTGCGTTTACTGAGCCAGAAAAAGTGACATTGACGAGAAAGGTTTTCTGAAACATGAGCCGAAACTGCGAACATGGGGTGCGCGTTCTGGGTCAGGGTCGAAATTCCCACGGAGTCGTGTCCATGGTTTAAACCGTTCTCTCAGTCGTTGCCGCGATGGCGACTGAAATCAGAAGAGACGTAGATGGGATTCTGAATGTCGCTGTGACGTCAACGTCAAGTGCGTTGCGCTTTCAGTTACGAAGAGTGGCAAATTTCAACTCAAAACGTGCTGAAAGAAGATAATTGAATACGTCCTTCTCTAGAAATGGTGATTAGAGGGTATTTGTTAAGCTCGTTGCCTCCGCTAGAGGAACATTCCTGGCTAGGGGTTGGTCAGAAGAGCTGTCAATCAACGCACCCAAGGCCATTGAAATGATTTCGGCCTACGACATGCCCTTGTTTTCGCCCTATTCTTACTAGTGAATGGCCCGACGCTCTACATATACGGCTCTGCTTGGGATGACACACTGGCGACTCTCTCGAATACAACACTGGGCATTTTTGTGTCCTTATTCGAACATGATTCTTTCTCTCTTGGTTCGAAAATCTTTCGAATAATTTATAGACGACCATTTATCGGATATAGCACGCACATTTGATCTCGCAAATACCACACAATGTTTTGACCAGTGAAGTGCAGTTCCAGGGTCAGCTCACAGATGTCGTCAGCGGGCCGTGAGCCCTCGGATTTGCACGCTCCTCCCCTCCAAAGATAATTCGGTCCTGAGGAAACGAAAGTATTTTTTTTTTCTTTTAAGGCCACGGTCCCACTGAATGTGGCAGTTTAGGTACTTTTTGGCAGGTCATTACTCGTCTTCTTTTAAATACTGTTTTGTGGGATTGATGTCATTCGAAAGGCAATGCAATCCTCTTTCATTTGATATGATGTATGTATTGGTTTATACTGTTCATGCGCATTTGTAGCGTTGCGAATATGATGGCGCGGACCCTCACTTGCTCCGCTGGTTCATGTTTTATGAACGATTCATTAAAGATAACAAGGTTCCAATAGAGCAGTTTTGTTAAGATGATGTCGGAGCAGAATGTAACGGTATACTTTTTTGGTATTTGCACTACTTTGTTTTTTTCAGCTCTCCAAATATTGCCCTAAAATTGACTTTTTTCAGCACAAATATGTTTTTAATGACAAGCGCTAGGGCAATGAAATTAGCTACCGATGTAGTGCTTATAATTGGTAATCTGCAGAAAAAAACTTTAATGTTGTGTAAAATTTTGTTGTTTAGATATTTTATATCAAACGTAGCACTTTTTTGTGCTTCCCGTCATGGTAATTCAAATGCCGCTGAGTAAATAATTAAACTATGGTAAAATCTTTTATAACATTTAGAACTACAATAGTTGTCCAAGAGGTGGACGGTGGCTTTTGTTTCTTTTCAAAGTCATAACGCTCCGGGAGCCCTTCAAACTTACCTGTTTTTGACGCACATCTTTTTTGGACATCCAACAGATTTATTGGCATCTAATAACATTTATTGAATGGAATAGATATACATCGCGATGTATTAGATTTTCCCAATGATCTTGCTTTGGTTTCTTGATAGTTGTAGAGCTTAGCTAAATTTAAGAACAATTAAAAACTGTTTGGGCGTTTGGTTGCGCTACCTGGCGGATGGCAGACAAAACTGCAGATTTCTAAGTTCAAAATATTTTCGAGGGCGGCGTTGGCGTCTGTATCATCATCAATCTCCGTGTCGTTTTATCTTCACATTTAGAAAATATATTTGAAGATTTACTATCGATAAATGAACGGTTTAAGTACTGGGTCAGGTTAATAAATCTAAGACAAATAATTACACAAGCGTAGCGTGATATAAAGTGTTCATTATTAGATATAATTGAAATCAATAAACGATAAAGACGAAGAGGGAAAGAATACACCCGAGTTCACTTCATGCCTAGAGTCACTAAATGAGCTGCGCTTAAAGTATCGGCACTCCGTTCCCCAAAATTGTTTTGGGCGCCGCCATTTTGGGTCTTGTGCAGAGCAAACGCAACTGCCGATCGTCATGATCCAAAAGTGCGACTTCCTCTGCATTAGATGCGGTGCTAGGAAGCTGATGCAATATTGCTATGCTCTGTCGCGGGTTGTTTAAACATTCGTGGAGGACGGAAAAGCGTTTCCTGTGATTTTAGATAAAGCTTCAGATAACTGACAACCATGATTTTAAGCCACAATATGGCCAAGTGTCGTTACTCTGAAGCGTAGCTAATTTACTGGCACCAGCGGGAACAATGAGGAAGAGGCAGGTGTCAAAAGGTAGTGGCTTGTGGAATCCACGGGGCTGACGTCATGGCTCCTCCGGGTATTACAAGCTTCTTGAACAAGGGCATGAATAGTGTCATTAAATAAGCTACGCTTCAGAGTAGCGACACTTGGCCATATGGTGGCTTAAAATCATGGTTGCCAGTTATTTGAAGCTGTATTTGAAATCACAAGAAACGATTTTTTGTCCTCCACTTTAAACAGTTTGCGACAAAGCAAAGCAATATTACATGAGCTTCCTAACACCGAATCTAATGCTGAGGAAGTCGCAATTTTGAATCATGACGATCGGCAGTTGCGCCTGCTCTGCACAAGCACCAAAATGGCGGCGCCCACAACACTGTCGGGGAAGAGAGTGCCGATACTCGCAGCTCATTTATTGGCCCTACTTCCCGCGAACCTCCTTTCCCCTGACTGAAACTGAAACTATAAATATAAATAATACACCATTATTATAGCTTATTTAGTTTTAACCACCTGCACATAATGAGAGGAGGAAGCGGCCGGGTAGGAGAAACGCGGGTTTTATGTGCGACTGCTCTAATCAACGTTAGTTCTAACCGTCTCAAAAGAGAGAACGCGGGAGCTTGCGCTGGTTAAAAAAAAGGCGGTCCAAAGAAAAGAGGCGGCACGCTGTGTTCTTTGTGATTGTGCGTCTAATTGCAAATTGTTGTGTGTATGTTTATACAGCCGGAAGTTAGTCTGCCTTAGTGGGCGTCTGCTGTCTCAAATGTAGATGAGCAATTTAGCCAGTGCGGTACAACCGCAAACCTGGGGTCTTTAACGTGCACCACGCACTAGTGATACAAGACCGCGCGCCGGTATGATGCTCTTCCAGATGGAAACGGACAGGGGCGGGGTGGGTTCTGCAGCGCGAGCTTTGGCTCCACGTGCTCCGAGCTGGTGTGAGCTAGACATGCACTCGTCCACCGATCGCCCCCCCCCCCCCCCCCCCACACACACACACGCACACACACTTATATAAGTATTTGAAGATCGACGATGGACGTCGATCGTCTCGAGGTAATGTAACGTAATAACATTATATAAATAATAAACATATTGAAGGATTGAACGACTCAATTTTTCAATTCTTGGATTGTAATATGGCGGTAGCCTACTGTACTTAAGAGCAATTTGAGGTGACGAGGTAATAATTAAATGATGAGGCTCTATAAGGACGACGATATTAGTGGGTGTCGAACCACAACGTACAGTGCCACACTTGTTTCAAGTATCGTGTACCCAAAGACCTTTCTTCACCCGCAACAGAATATGGTAGAATCAACGAGGATGCTGCTTTACAACTATACGTGGAACAGGAAAACTGCAACGTGCAGAAGTGCGGCTTATTCGTTAATATGAAGGACGGATTTCTAGCAGCATTCCCTGATTGACAACTTGGAACAAATGGCCTTGTTGATGTAAAGTACATGTCCCCGTTCCAAAAGATTCTTGAAGCCTACTGAAACCGCGAAGGAGTATGAGGCGAAAAATAAGAAAAAGGAGCCTGGTGTGAAAGGTCCAAATCACCACCAGAGCCTCTACTACCAAATACAAGGGCAGTTACACAATACACAACGAGAGTTTTGTGATTTCGTTATATTTGCACTCAAGGGCATTGATATCCAACGTATTCAGAGGGAGGACACCTTCTTGTGAACCATAGAGCCTTTTCTACTCAAGTTTTACATGGAAGGCCCGACTTCCGCTGAAATTCCTCACGTAGACGAGTTGTCTGACCAAATAATCTGCCATTACTCCCGATCTGGGAATCTCTCGATCTTCATTCTTGGCCATAGTATCATGAGATCGAGGGGTGTGGCTCTTCACTGAATTGCTTCTTCCGTAAGCTTCAAGAGGGCTTTCTTCGTTTCGCACACCATCTGTTCTGCTTGCCCGTTAGTTGCAGGATAGTATGGTGCACTAATGTGATGCCTAATGCCGTTTTTTTTTGGGGGGGGGGGGGATTTGTTTATTTTATTTAAAGCAAGATTTGGCGCGTTATCAGAAAAAAGTATTTTCGGTAGGGCAGAAGTAGGGAAAAGAGAGCGCAGAACGTCAATGACGCGTTTGGACGTCGTGGCAGGCATCGTGTAAACTTCCAACCACTTAGAGTACGCATCGACCATGACTCCGCAGATGCGGATACGTTTCGCTACCCACAGACTGAGTAGTGGATCGTTTTCAGTTACAGTTCATGATGGCGATTGACTCGAGGAAGCCTTCGACTCTTTCCACAAAGTTAGCCCAGGTGCCAGCACTTTTGTCGAAAACGGTAAGTGTTCGAAACGTCGACAACGTCGGTAGCCACGTGCTGTGCTTGACACTGGACGCTTACCATTCGCTGAGAAGAAACTTGCTTGTTCGTCTGCCACGAGTCGTCCGATATCAAGTCATTACCGCTACTTATAAATTCCCATACGCTCATAACTTGCGGTCGCTAAACGCCGTTCATTCATAGCGTCTTCATTGCAAAGAAACGTCTTCCTATTTATTCTGATGGTTTTCATCATACTCCTCCTAAGCTGTACTTACAACATTATATGTGTTGGTACTTCCGAAAATATTGCAACGGCGTTTGTTTTCTGGGAACTATAATGTAACAACCTTTACAAAATCTTCCGGATCCCGTGAAACACAATATTTCGTTATGTCACTTTTCGGTCGTCATTATAATGGTGAGGTAAAGGCCCGTTCACACATTTGCGTTTGGAGCGACCACTACGCTTACGAACGAATGCAACCGGTTGGAACGACGAGTTACCATAGCAACGAAGCGCCAAACGGTCGTTTCGTTCGTGTTCGTTCGCAACGCAAGGAGTTGAGCCGGGCTGAACTTTTTCGTTACGTTCGGGAACGACGGGAGCGACAGACCAATCACAGGTCGAGGAGAGCTCGGTCGCGCGCGTTGCATGCCGGTCGTGCCGGTTCCTTCTATATGCAAACATGGCGTCGGTGCCACGGTGGTGGTCGTCGACGTGGACGGCGTGGTGGAAGCTCATCGTTCCGCGTAAAAGTGCTATCCTTGACTGTGAATTTTCGTAGTGTGTCGTTATGATAACCAAGCACGTACTACAGGTTTTCCCGCTCATTTTAATCCAAGCGACGACCAATTTAATCCCGGGGTCACTCAATTTAATCCAAGCGCCATACAATTTAATCCAAGCGCCATACAATTTAATCCCGGGGTCAGTGAATTTAATCCACAATATATATATGCACTTATTGTGATCAGTGGTCGTGTTTTCGCTTACACATTTGGTAACTTAGAACGATTGTTTATATAATTAGGACTTTTAGGGAACAATTGATAATTTTATTCCTAATGTGATTACTTTGAGTTACTAGTCCCACTATTGACTATGTTGGTTACTCTTTTTAGAGCGCAGGTCTTAGGCACCCGTTTCCGGCTTGAGTGGCGTCGGCGTCGCCGTCGCCGTCGGCGTAACCACGCGGTGCATGATGGGTAAATTCCCCCGCTAGAATTAGCGGAAAAATTTCCCCGCTAAGCCGAGCGGAAAATTTTCCCCGCTAAAGTTAGCGGAAAATTTTCCCCGCTAAGTCTAGCAAAACATTTGCCCCGCTAAATCTAGCAAAAAATTTTCCCCGCTAAATTTAGTGGAAAATTTTCCGCACTAAATATAGCGGAAAGTTTTCCCCGCTATATTTAGCGGAAAATTTACCCCGCTAAATCTAGCGGAAAATCTTCCCAACTAGATTTAGCAGAAAATTTGCCCCGCTAAGTCTAGCGGAAAATTATCCCCGCTACATTTAGCGGAAAATTTTTCCCAGCTAAATCTAGCGGACAGTTTTTCCCACTATATTTAAGTTTCCCGGCTAAATCTAGCGGAAAATTTTCCCAGCTAGATTTAGCGGAAAAATTTCCCCGCTAAACGTAGCGGAAAATTTTTCCCGCTGTATTTAGGTTTCCCCGCTTAATTTAGCAGAAAATTTTCCCAGCTATATTTAGCAGAAAATGTTCCCCGCTAAATCTAGCGGAAAATGTTCCCCGCTAAATCTAGCGGAAACTTTTTCCCACTATAATTAGGTTTCCCTGCTAAATGTAGCAAAAAATTTTCCCAGCTAGATTTAGCGGAAAATTTTCCCCGCGAAGTTTAGCGGAAAATTTTCCCCACTAAATCTAGCGGAAAATTTTCCCCCCTACATTTAGCGAAAAATTTCCCCGCTAAATCTAGCGCAAACTTTTTTCGCTATATTTATGTTTTCCCGCTAAATCTAGCGGAAAATGTTCCCAGCTAGATTTAGCGGAAAATTTTCCCGCTAAATCTAGCGGAAAATTTTCACGCTAAATCTAGCGGAAAATGTTCCCGCTATTTTTAGCGGAGAACGTTTCCCGCTCAATCTAGTGGAAAACTTTTCCCGCTATATTTAGGTTTCCCCGCTAAATCTAGCGGAAAATTTTTCCTGCTATATTTAGCAGAAAATTTTTCCTACTAAATATAGGGGAAATTTTTTCCCACTATATTTAGTTTCCCCGCTAAATCTAGCGGAAAATTTTCCCAGCTAGATTTAGCGAAAAATTTTCCGCTAGATTTAGCGGGAAAAATTTCGCGCTAGATTTTGCGAGGAAATGTTTCCGCTAAATTTAGCGAGGCAAATTTCGCGCTAAATTTAGCGGGTAAAATTTTCTGCCAGTTTCCCGCTAAATTTAGCGGGGAAATTTTTACGCTTGATTTAGCAGGGAAAATTTTCCACTAGACTTAGAGCGGCAAATTTTCAGCTAAATCTAGCGGGGAAAATTTTCCGCTAGATTTAGTGAGGAAAACTTTCCGCTAGATTTAGCGGGGAAACTTAAATATAGCAGGAAAAATTTTCCATTAGATATAGCAGGAAAAGTTTTCGCTAAATTTAGCGGGGAAAATTTTCCGCTAGATTTAGCGGGGAACATTTTCCGCTAAATCTAGCTGGGAAAATTTTTTGCTAGATTTAGCAGGGAAACCTATAGTGGGAAATATTTTCCGCTAGATTTAGGGGGGAAAATTGTCCGCTAGACTTAGCGGCGAAAGTTTTCCGCTAAATCTAGCTGGGAAAATTTTTTGCTAGATTTAGCTAATTATAGTGGGAAAAATGTTCTGCTAGTTTTAGTGAGGAAAATTTTCCGATAAATCTAGCTGGGAAATTTTTTTGCTACATTTAGCAGGGAAACCTAAATATAGTGGGAAAAAGTTTCCGCTAGATTTAGTGGGGAAAATTTTCCGCCAAACTTCGCGGGGAAAATTTTCCGCTAAATCTAGCTGGGAAAATTTTTTGCTACATTTAGCAGGGAAACCTAATTATAGCGGGAAAAAGTTTCCGTTAGATTTAGCGGGGAAACTTTTCCGCTAGATTTAGCGGGGAACATTTTCTGCTAAATATAGCTGGGAAAATTTTCTGATAAATTAAGCGGGGAAACCGAAATACAGCGGGAAAAATTTTCCGCTAGATTTAGCGGGGAAATTTTTCCGCTAAATCTAGCTGGAAAAATTTTCCGCTAGATTTAGCCGGGAAACGTAATTATAGTGGGAAAAACTGTCCGCTAGATTTAGCTGGGAAAATTTTCCGCTAAATGTAGCGGGGATAATTTTCCGCTATACTTAGTGGGGCAAATTTTCTGCTAAATCTAGCTGGGAATATTTTCCGCTAGATTTAGCAGGGGCAATTTTCCGCTAAATATAGCGGGGAAAACTTTCCGCTATATTTAGCGCGGAAAATTTTCCACTAAATTTAGCGGGGAAAATTTTTTGCTAGATTTAGCGGGGCAAATGTTTTACTAGACTTAGCGGGGAAAATTTTCCGCTAACTTTAGCGGGAAAAATTTTCCGCTCGGTTTAGCGGGGAATTTTTTCCGCTAATTTTAGCGGGGGAATTTACCCATCATGCACCGCGTGGTTACGCCGACGGCGACGGCGACGCCGACGCCACTCAAGCTGGAAACAGGTGCCTAAGACCTGCGCTCTAAAAAGAGTAACCAACATAGTCAATGGTGGGACTAGTAACTCAAAGAAATCACATTAGTAATAAAATTATCAATTGTTCCCTAAAAGTCCTAATTATATAAACAATCGTTCTAAGTTACCAAATGTGTAAGCGAAAACACGACCACTGATCACAATAAGTGCATATATATATTGTGGATTAAATTCACTGACCCCGGGATTAAATTGTATGGCGCTTGGATTAAATTGTATGGCGCTTGGATTAAATTGAGTGACCCCGGGATTAAATTGGTCGTCGCTTGGATTAAAATGAGCGGGAAAACCTGTAGAAGTGAAGATCCACCTACTCGTGCGGCGATCTCGTGGCGGCACTCTCAAGACAGCAGAAACGCCCGCGCCGTCGTGTTTGTTTACTTCGACTACAGTGGTGCTTTCTTAGCATTTGTGTCCTCGAACATCGCCCGGATTTCTTTTTTGGCGCATTCCATGCGTGTGCTCAAGTTCAAGGTATTACTGGTGCGTACCGTATAAAGGATGCGAATTTTCACGCGTTTTCATCACCCGAGAAAGGTGATTAGTGTTAAAAATCCTGAACGCTCGCAATGTCTCGCTCGCAACGTCTATCGGATCACGAAATTATATTTCTACGTTGCTACATCGCTGCTAAGATTACATCGTCTTTTATAATCGTAGAAAAGGCGTGTGGCGAGATTTGTACTGTTGGCAAAGTCGTGTATTAAAGTCGTGATCGTGCAAGACGGCGTACTGCATCTTTTTTTTCTTTTTTTAATGCACTACTCTGCAAGCATTTCCTGAAAAATAAAAAAAATAAAGTTTGTGATCATAGGAGGTGGTCTATCTATTTTCTGTTACGCAAGTGAGTGGTAGCGCGTCCCCAACAGCTGACGGCGGCGGAGAGGCGGTCGCATTGCTGCCGACGCACTGCGCTTGTTGCAGTGGTCGCAGGAGTGTACGCGAAGCGCAGAGCAGTCGTTCCGGTCACAACGGACCCAGTCGTGGGTAACGGGTTCGTTTCAGATGTTTGAACCAGCCTTTACACAGCTAT
>JABSTQ010000186.1:0-31100 GCA_013358835.2 Ixodes persulcatus
CCTTGGCTGTGGTGATGAGAGATGTCACAGCACATGTTGTTGCAGTACACTTCAACCAATTTGATTCCCCTCTGACGCCAGAACAAGAAGTGACTCCCCCAAAGGGACATACTCTTTGTTTCGTCAGTGATGTGTACGCACCTAGCAATGATGCAATTTCGTATATATGCTTGTTCATTTACGAAGTGTTATACTAATGACCTCAGAATCGCGAGTTCAAGCGGCGGTTTTGCTTCTATTTTTCGCCATCGTCTAAAGATAGAAAGGCATGCCATTAAAGGAACGTAACTCTAAGTATCCGTTAAATCTGATTTCATAGCAGAGGACAACTCGGTTTCTTAGACATTGTAAGGTGAAGTGATGGTTTTTCTTGAACACACGCCTTTGCTTATTATAAAACTGAGCATGTTTTTCCCGGCAATCACAGAAAGTCCCGATCCTAAGAGACGGGATTGTGGGCTTGGACTAAAACGTTTATGGGTGGTTGTTTATATAATAAAGCATCGTGCCTTATTTGAAAAAAAAAAAATTAATATCAATCTGCATTTTAGTGCGTTCTTGAATTGTGTTTTTGTGCAATTAATTACAAAAAAGATGTACTTTTTGACAGCGCAGTAAAATGTATATACTTACGAATATATTTCATTATTAGAGTAATGTTTGTAAAATAAGGCTAACGCATACATTGTGTCGCGTTAATTTAACTGAACATATTTGTAACTTTTTTTTGTTACCATATTATGCGACATTTAAAATCCAAAGCATATTTTTTTTTATAGTCACGAATTTTGAACAAGATAACATAAAGCTGAAAAGCAATCAGAGTGCTGACAAAAATCCTTGCCACGAATATGCAGATGAACATTATGTAAAATCAGCGCACCTTCATTGTTCATAGGAGGATACGAGGAAACGTATTTTTGTTTACTTTGGGAAAGTTTAATGGTACTCTTATTTCGTAAGGGCTTCTGTATTGAACATTAACATTTCGGCGAAAATCTGCCTGTTAGGTGAGTATAGGTTCTATATTGCAATCTATCATGTTGCGTTGACAAGATGTGCATCTGACAACACTCTTGACGCATGATATGCTTCCGCAAAAATATTAACTGCAGCTTCCAGTGGGGGTTATCTTTTCATATAAAATAAATATGCTAAAAAGCGTAAAAAAAAACAAAAAAACTAAACAATACGAAAAAATGAATGTCGTAATGCTGACACTCCGACATTTTCCAAAAAGTCGTGACGCATTTGTCACTCACTATAATGAGTCCTGGTGGTGTACGGCAACAGCTGAGGTGACAAGGCAGCCATGAAAGCAACTCTTGCGCTCCTCCTTTCCCTGTGTCTCGTCCTGGTGGACGTTTCTTTCGGTAAGTGTGGAGTCTCGAAGCTGTAGCCTGATACAATTCTACTAATATCGAAGAACGAAAAAGCGATGCGATAAATTACAACTAAAAATAGAGTAAATAACTTGAGCACCGGCAAATACGACTTAGCTGCTCACATTTATTTTAATATTTCTTAATACATTAAAAATGAAATGGTGTGGCGATTGCTTTATGGTGTTGCAATGATTCCATCTATGTTAAGTACCATCCCAAAACTCTATAGCGGTCGGCATGGTGAAGTTAAGTGGCAGCAATAGCGGAAAATAATCACGAATATAGCTTCCAAGTTTGGAGTAAAAAATAAATATCTGTACAAAGGAAAAAAAAAAGGAAAGCCACGGTAACATATTGAATGTACGTAAATTGTTGTATAACCTTTCTTTCTGAAACTTCCTTATTTCAACCGCGTTTTAGAATATAGAATTCAGATAAGTGGTAGAGGTAGATGCGATTTTCTGTTTGCCTCTTCAGCTCGCATGAATTAAATAAACAAAAAAAAAAATGAGTGGAAAATTCTCAAGCAATAGACCCTATGCGAAATGTAGAGCGCCATCTAGTAGCGCGCCGAGAACTACGTCCGCCATGTTGGTAGGGGTGGGAAAACGAAACCAGTGACCTGACCGGCAAAGACCCCATGTAAAAAAGCGAACGCGCTTCGTGCGAGAGATACGATGTCAAGGCTTTGCTGCATTCCCTGCGGATGCAGCGATAAAACCTTCGGTTCGCGCGAGACGTGACCGCCAAACGTAAAGAGGGTTCACAATTATTTTTATTTTTTTATTTCCTACTTGAGACATAGTTTCTGACAAAAACAATCGATGACGACGCGAAGAAACATGCGAACGTTACCGCGCGGCGCGAAGCCATTTGCAAATATTGAACTGGACCCTAATAGTTTTGTTGGGAAGTTGTACCAAATTTGTTTCTGAACCTTTAATTTATGCTCGTTGTAGTGTTGGCCTGCGTTTTTTGATGCGCAAGCAACTCAACGTTCAGGGACGAGACCAAGGCTGTTAAGCGAGGCAAAAAGACAATTTTGCTGTCTTTTTTTTTTTTGTCGAACCACGTCCGATTACATCGAACGTGGCGTTCGACTTAGGTTCATCACAATGGCTAAAATTTCGGTGTCGGAGTTGGCGAAAACTTACGTCGCGGACGTCGAGTGGAGCAACAAGAGCGGTGACAACTTCATTTCACAATCTCCTTTTTTTTTCCACTGCCATGGTAAAAAATTTGTTTAGTGCGAAGAAGCTCGTGGGGTAGTTTTGAGAAAGCCAATGCAGTTATTCTGCCAGGGTTGACCCAAATCTTCATAATTATAGCGCAACATCCGTCAACTGTGGCTTAAGGTCAATGCTATCTGCAACCAATTTAAGCTCTTTGCGACGCCTGAAAAATATTGCCCAGGACACAGTTTCCTATAGAAAAACAAAGAACTTTCCACAGCCGGGGCTTTTCGCCGCCCCTCGACCACGATCAGCGAAAGGTGTTTGCGGCGCTTCACTGCAGTACCAAGCCGAAGAAGCAATCAATTGTGCGGCAAAAGAAACGGTGATTGCGAGAAACAAACTTGGTGCCCACGCTGGGCTGCACACAGACGACGAACGGGGGCGACTCCCAGGTCGTCGCGCTTTATCTGTGCGAGCCACTGATGCCTCCCTTTGGCGTTTGTTGGGACGCCGTACACCTTCCACACATTTCTCGAGTGATTCGAGCACTGCGGCACGCAGCAGCCTGGCATTTGCAAAATAACAGCCAATTCAGCGACCGCACGCATGCATCGGCAGCCGATCGGGTCGGCAAAGTAGCGCGGGCGGCCGGGAGGGAGCGAGAAGGGGAAAACAAGAAAAGTCGGCACTCGCCCTTTCAAAGAATGTCATGTCTCTAGTCTAGCAGGCACAGCCGGCAAGCAACATTGAGGCACTCTGAATTATCATAAGTGGTTTGTATTTACCTCCGCCGTTGACCCCTGTAAGTTTATTGATATTTTTTTTTCTTTCTCGTGAAGAAGGCGACACCTTGAAACTTGAAAATGTTAAAATGCACCACTACAAAAGACTTTTCATCAAAATTTGAGCTCGCGTGCAGTACCGTTATTCCGGACCAATTTTAGAATTAGCGTCAAGATTTTGGACACCGTACATACGTATCAGCTTACAAGAAATAAAGTGATTAAATATGGCCAATGTAGTCAAGTGAGAGTAACACTTAATGCAAGGAAGTGCCGTTTGAGGTCACTTACCCTCGGATATTTCTTGACAAATTTTGAGCTTTATCATCAGCACTTTTTTTGCTTCGTGTTCAGGCAATGACAGTGGCAATATCGATACCCCAGTGGCGCTAAAGGCCAGAGACCCTTACATAGTCCCAAAATGCGAAAGACTGTTTCCAAAGCCACCGTTTGTGAGTACATTTTTTTTCTCCATTTCGTCTCGTGTAGATTACGTTTTAGTTGAATGCTCAAAACTATTTAAATTAAGACTGCTCACTCAATCTTGCTATTTTTTATAAAATAATATATTGGCACTAGTGACGCCCCAACTAGAACTATTGTTGAGAATTAACGAACCCAGTTAAAAATAAAACATTAATTTGATAGACTAAATGTGAACGTGTTGAAAAGTATTTCATTATTTGTAGTATTTTTTATTATTTTATCATGAAAGCATGGAAGGAAGCAGACAAGTTTTTTTTCCTCTGATTTTCTCGCTCCTCAACGGACGTTCTCCTGTTAAAAATGGTACAGTCTTCTGCAGCGTATGAATGATGCAAGGGTGTGAATGCCGATCACTGGTGCAAGTAATTCTCATCAGCCCCCAGATATTGATAAAAAAAAAAAAAAAAACTAGAACCGCGTGCTAACAGAAACACGAAAATATAAAAGTAAAGAAAAATATTGAGGCTCTTTAACCGCGTTTGAACGACTGCAAGTCGCGTTTTCGTTAATTCAATTCCCCTTTAGAAGACAATTGCGTACGTGAATATCTGACGCGTAAACACTTCAGGTTTCTCCTTTTCATCTATTCATATGTGAAAGAAGTATATATTGACTGTAGTCTAATTACGCTGTATGCATTGAAATTTATTTTCAGGCCGACGTTTACTGCCAGTATCCGTGCAGAGACATCAAGGGGGCTTATGCGGAAGAACCCGACGGCACGCTTTGTACGGTAAGAGCATTGAACAGGCCACGTTCATCAAACGCAACTGGTATTGTAGTACTGGTTTTCTAACCCGTTGCGAGTGCGGCATCCCCTTCTACGGTCACTGAAAGAATGAGAAAGGCAGCGCGTGTCGTTCGAACTCTCTGCTCCTGTACGCGCTCCATGCTTTCCGTGGTGCTTCTGACGACCGCTTGCGCACGCTCGAGTTCCACGAGACGCCGAAGCATTGTCGCAAAGGTGGAAAGCTGGCGCTAAAGTCAAGCAAACCGAAGCGCCTCGCCCTCTCTGCCTTTCTCACCTTGTCAGTGATGAAATATCTGTTTTCCCCTCAAGAAAAAAGTACGTTTTGCGCATTGTTCCTACGCGGCGCGAAATAGTTCTTACGAGATTCGGTTGTCGGAGGAAAAAGCGACTCTTTAGCGTATGGAACGTGCACGTCTTGATAAGATAACATATATTAATCTAAAATTCATCTACATATGTCTTCATTATCCACATAAAGGGGGGAAATCAGTAATGTTTCGCGAGGAGCCGGACTTGTCTTTGCTTCGGTTCTTGAGGTGAAAACAGGTATTGAGAAGTGGTAGTGAGATCAGGCGTCGACGCGCTCCATGCTTTACCGTGAAGCGGCGAGAGTGGAAAGGCCTTCCGGATGTACGCGGCAGCACTGCGGTAGCGTGGGCTGGAGGATCCGCGAGCCCATGTTATAGCAGTGAGAAGCTTGGCCAGTAAGTTTGGCTTGATGGTTTTTGCAGCGTGAACTGATTCTCGTTCAGTTCTTTCCTCCGTGTTTTCTGTCGCTTATGTCGAATGAAGTCCAATGCCGAATCCACGACAATACCGACGACGACCACACCGACGGCCACGCCACTAGCGCAGAAGATGCAACGATAGCCGCCCTTTCCACCCACTTCATTAGGCCGGCTTAACCTATGCTTTTGTGGTGCCCTCTAGTGCCGTTGACACGAACTGTTGCAGCCGTGAGCGCTCACTGAGCCCTTCTCTAGTTCACTTTATAAGTGTCTATAGCCAAGCAGCCTTATATCAATTGTCTTCTGACTAGTTCTCAGATATTACAAAATAATTTGATTGGGTGGAGAAAGAAAACATTTTTTTTTATAAATATGAGTGGTTCCAGAACAAATATTGATGGAAGAAGTGCGTCCTACTAAACTTCATGCGAAAATCTTTCGCATTGCTCGATAAGTCACTAAGATTGAAAAAAAAAAAATATATACATATATATGTTGGGACGAGAAAGTGACGAGTCAAAAAGTTTACCGTGGAAAAATTAGTGCGAAGGTTTTTGGATGCCATAGCTATTTTTCTACACTATACTTTCAAAATTTAGGCACGTACAGAAATGCAAGCAGGTCGAGAAAATATAGCCTAAAATGCTAGCTTTAATAAGTTCCTTTTTTCTTTTTAAGCCGTGGTATGATTTTTAACGAAACAACCTACTCCATAAAAATGTCCGTTTGTCCGCCCTTTCATGTTACCGCTGAATTTAGCGGGCAATCGACGTCACTTGACATCACGCATAATGTGACACACGGTTGGCACCATGACGTCATGTCACGTGACCACGTCTCTTGAAGTCAGGCCAGGTGCCTATACTATCAAGTACTATCAATTTCGCCGCTAAATTTAGCGGGACACTTTACGTGACACAACGTCTTAAGGCCCGTTCACACTCTTGCAACCGAGTACGACCGAGAGAGACGAGATCTTCTAAAACTTCTTAAAATTTCTTAGGACGAGAGAATACGCTGGCGCCATCTATGCGGTGACCCTGGAACTGCATTTCACAAGAGCGAAGGTTTCGCGGGATTTCCGAGGGTCAAATGTGCGTGATGCCTATGAGAAAGGTTCGTTTATAACGTGGAGAAAAGTTTTTCGAGCCAAGAAAGAAAGGATAATGCGCGAGAGAAATAGAAAATATGCCGGACCGCCAAGTTTACACGGCTACCCAATAGATGGCGCCAGTGTGTCCTCTGGTTTTCTCTGGTTGTAAGAAGTTATAAGGAACCAAGTTTTAAGAGGTCGCAAGAGTGTGAACGGGCCTTTACTATTACGTCCCACCGCGACGACAGCTTGACGTGGGGTCTTCCACGTCACATGACGTTAAGTCGCGTGACGTATGTTTACGTGATGTGAATTTTTGCAGCCAAATTTAGCGAAAACATTTGCGCCACGGGACGTCACCCAGTCTACGTCCAACGGCACGGAGTACGGCCACAAAAATGTCGAAGCATGTTCGCGTAAATACGTTACTGGCGTCAATTACTCGTTGTAGGGGCTGACTACGCTACATTAGTTCCGGTGCCTCAGGGGCTGTTTACCTCGGTAATATTCGACTCGGAGTAGAGCAACGCCCCCCAAGAGGCTAGTTTCAACCTTTTAGACTAGGAGATCCCGTTTAAGATTAAAGTAACCGGTGGCCGAGTTCCCAACTGCTATGATCTCGGATACGCAACGTACGGCGTGACCTAGAATTATCATGTGCCTTGCTTCCCGAGTCGTTCCTCATCGCTCCATTCGACTACTGCCGTAATTGTAGTGCCTGTAGGGCGATAATAAAACGCTTAGGCCTCGCCATGCAGAGCGTTTCCTGGGCTCACAGTGACTTATAGAGACGCGAGAGAGAAACGTTAGTAACTTGACAACTTACTTTTGCTTTTGCGATTGTTTCAGTTCAACAACTTCTGGGGAAGGTGCATAAAGGGCTTTTGCTTTACGAAAACGGGAATGCCTTTGGTAAAGCCAACTGAAGAGGAGTCGCCTGAGCCAACTGAGCAGTCGGCGGAACCAATTGAGGAGACGCCGGCACCAACTGAGAAGACTCCTGATACAGTGGACTAACCAGGGAGGGACTTAGGAGGCGTCAGCCCCCTCTCCTGACCCCCGAAATCCAGCCGACCCTATAACATGCGCATGCATTTTGCCCCGCCCCCCCGGCCCTTCCTCTTGCTTCACAAGCATCGTGTCGCAAAGTCATGAAATAAATTCATGGCTACGCCACTGAGCTGAAGCAACCAAATAACAACCCTCAATAGAGAACCCTGCAGTGCAGCTATGCAGACCTATTATCAAGTCACGCTGCTGTAATTAAACGTTTGGGGAGCTTATTAAAACATAAGAAGAAAAAAAAAACTGTTTGTGTGCTTGTCTTAAGTTTCGGGAACAAAAATACCAGGAAGCTTCATTCGACGAGTGCTGTTTTGCTTTTCACACGCGTAGAAATGCTAACGGGTTTTTCTTTTTCAGTCTAGAGAACGGACCCGGGTAGATAGCTTAGATCGAAGAGACGGTCACCCTCAAACCATTGCAATTTAACGGCGGAGATTGGTCGCAAGTGCGCATGCGTTGCATTTTCGCGTGGCTAGGAGAAAAGCAGGCGGAAAGGCAGAGGGGATTGCAGACGATCAACGCTTCTGGTACTTCCTCGCAGGACGCTTTGCAAACGCTGCCCCTAAACCATGTGACCGCGATCAAGCAGTTGAAACTCCTCTCAAATCTAGGTGCATGCGCTCCGCGTGAGCGAGATTATCGAGTTAATGGTGAGCTAACACTGTCGAGTTAATAGCTTGGTATACAATGCCGAAGCCAACATAACTGGTGGGTTCCCATTCGGAAGCCAAATTTGCGCTGTTAGTATCGCTAGCAGCGCAATGCGTGATATTGAAGCCGGGTCTATGCCGAAGGCCGCCCCAACACTGGTGTGTCCAACGTAAAGGGATAATACAACGAAACTTCGGCGCTTATTTTTTTTGTCTATTCTTGTTTAAGAGAGCAATATCACATTATACCCACCAATCTCTTGTTGAAGAAGACACCAAAAGAATTTTAAAGCGAGTCAAACCATTAGCAAAGAGAACCTGGTGGATGTCAGTAACGCCTCGTTTGTAATGGCAGTCTAGGAACCTTGACAAGTAGAGACGAAACTGCTTCGCCTCCGGCCACCACGAGACAAGAGGGAAAGGAGGTATTCCCCTCACCCCAAGGCTCTATTTTGTGCGTTCCAGACGTCGCTATTGTCCCTTTACAAGATTATAAAAGATTAACGAGTCTCTAAGCATTCGTACAAAAGCAGCTTTGAGGTTAGTTGCGGGAACTCTGACCAGTGGCGTCACGAGGGTTAGCGACACCCGGAGCGGCAGCCCGCGGCGCCCCCCCCCCCCCCCCCCCCGCTCTCGCGTGGCTCGCCGCGACGCCCCCCTCCCTTCCCCCCCCCCCCCCCCCCCCCGCTCTCGTGGCCCGCCGCGACACCTCCCTGAGCGCTGCACCCGGGGCGGTCCGCCCCCCCCCCCCTCCCCCTTGTGACGCCACTGACTCTGACTAGGGTGCCTTCATGTCCCGCTTCGCTAAGGGTGGTGCCAAGTGCCGGTTCCCTTCTCCCATATCCTCTCCCGACGCCATTTTGTAACCGCTATATTTCCACTGAAACGTGCGAGCAACAATGACATTGTACGACTTGAGGCACAGACAACACTGGGTAGCCTCTTTCGCGAACGGGCTGTAAACCTCTTTCGCAAGATGGCGCAACCTACCACCTAAAACAAAGGATAGATCCACTACTATTTGTCCACCCATCCTGGACCAGCGAATGTGAAACGAGGGCCGTGTTCCAAAATTTACTCGACCTTACTCCAGGGTAAGGGTTTTGTACCTTGGCGTTCTAAAACCTACTCGCGTCCAGCGTTTTGCAATCTATGTTGTGTTACGTGATACGATCCGGCGGAGCAACTCAGATCCATTTGAGTAAGATTTTGAACACAGCCGAGATGTTGTGGCTAGAGGCGTCGCGCACTTTTGTCGAACCGGATTTTTACGTCGCCCTTTCGGGGTTCGACTGAGTCGAAACGGTTCGACGAACTTTCGAACTTTTGACCAAAATTCGACCGGTTCGACTTTGTGGACGCTGTGGCCAGACCTTGATACAAACATCTCTAGGTTTGGAGAATTGTTTTTTTTTTCGGAAAGCGTTATTTTAATTTTGTGAACAGCTGCAATTAAAAGAAACTAATTACTGAAAAGTTAATAACTTAATTTTTTGTACTGTATTAACTGAAATAACCAATCAGCGCTGCCCTTAATTCACCATCCAATCCGAAGCCAAGTGGCCAGCCTGTCGCGCATGCACACATGAGTCGAACCTCAATAAAAGATTAAAAGGTTAAAAGGCGCGAACAAACAGGACGAAAAAGACACACGTACGACACGGACAGGCGCCATTTTCAGAGTCATCCGTACATCGCCTGGCAAGGAGACATCGCCCAGTACAGTGATGTTGTTCGCACAAGTGGCCGCACTTTTCTTCTTGGGCGGAAGGTTCATGCGTACGCGCTACCACAAAAAGTCTGTCGACTGGGCCGCCAACCTCCTGTACCCAGCAAGCCGACGGTCTGCGGAGCAAGGTTCACTCCCCTCGTGAACCAAAACCTGCAACCAGTCCTGATACATTCGGACCTGTCGCCAATGCTCCGACTTCACAATCTTGCACACTCTTCTGGCATGACCCCATGATGGCTCCATCAATCCGAAAAGGGCGCGCACCTCCCGAGGCACAAACTTCGTTTTAATGCAATGCGTTAGGAAACGGGACTGGCATGTAAAAATGGCGATTAGGTTAACACAGGTGATGGCTGGATCTTGCTTGACGTGATGAAATAGGAAAGAGCCCAGAGTAGAAGAAATGTGATGCAATAAAACTTTGGTTGGGGCTAATTGGTTCATATCGATTAAAAGGTTAAAAGGCGCGAACAAACAGGACGAAAAAGACACACGTACGACACGGACAGGCGCCTGTCCATGTCGTACGTGTGTCTTTTTCGTCCTGTTTGTTCGCGCCTTTTAACCTTTTAATCGATATGAACCAACTAGCCCCAACCAAAGTTTTATTGCATCTCAATAAAAGGTTCGTCGAATTTTTCACTAAAAGTTCGAAAAAGTCGAACCCGGTCGAACTCGAACCTCGGCCGGTTTGCGAAACCCCTAGTTGTGGCGGGTGCGTATTTTCGGCACGGATTCAATGTCCAGAGGGAGTGGTCAATGACGTCACAGACGTCGAAATAAGGTCATTAGGTGGAAATTTCGTTATTTTGACGTCCATGAAGTCAAAATGATTTACCTTTGTTATTTTGTCAAAAAAAAAAAAAAAAATGGCGTGCTTTGCATGTTTATACCGCCTTGATGTTGGTACGCCTCAACGGGTGATCGGTCTCTTAGGCCCGCTTCAGACGGGGCAACTTTTCCAGCAATTTCGAGGTTGCTGGCGGGTTGTTCCGTAGCTTTCCCTAGATCGACACGAGTTGTTGAGATCGGGTCCGGCTCGAAACGGACGAGCAACTCGAACAACTCGGAGCCGTTTGAAGCGGCAGCAGCCAATCAGGGACGCGATATTTTCATGTGACACCCCTGTGGTGGTGATGATGACAGCTCAAGACTTGGTTCTGGTTTGAAATCGATCGTTTTTGGAAATAAAGCTTTTCAGAAAGATTAGTTAGTATTCTAAACGCCATTCAAAGATATAAATACACGTTTTTAGCGCGTAGCTGGGCGTCTATATAGTGCAAGAAAATTTAAAGTGAATGATGATGATAGCAAGTCGTAGCACTTCGGTTGCTGCGTGTGAACGCGGATGGCCCGTGTTGCTGGTGGTGCGACGTCAAGATGCTGGGTGAAATTGCTCCGTCTGAAGCGGGCCTTAGCTGTAGATGAGAAATTTAGCCAGTGCATCACGCAGTAGCATTTTGAAACGTCGGCACCGTCGGTCGGGCCGGAGAAACAACGTGCCTTGCGAACCGTCGTCGAACGGAAGGTGAGTGGTTTGCGTTTTTCCTGTGATGTGATCTCTATGTGTTCGGCCCACGAGTCCGAGCTCTTTCTTAGTTTCAAATCTATTTGGCGCCGCTGGCTACATTGTTCGAGCCTGCGCTCGCGATGAAAACACGCATCGCAGAAAGCTGAAAGCCCGCCGAAGAACCTGCCGGCTGACCCTTGCGAGCTAAACCTAATTCAACAAAACCATTTGATCCGACAGAATAATGTGTTTGATCTTACATCCCATGTCAACAAAGAACTGCGCTGTCTGGCGTCGTCCCTACATGTTTTATTCTTTCGTGTTTTCAAATCTTTACCAACCCGCGTCCGATCGAATGCCGCGATCTAAACAAAAAGTTGGTCGTGCTCCGATGGCCCTTATCATCAGCCGGTAAGGAGGTTACGGTTTTTGTTTCTATATTTTGACCCAAATAACGTCATATTCTCAAACTATGAAATGCTATCACCACCTCTAGTTTCACATTATGCTGCGCTCGCAGCTTCCTGCACCCCTGCGAGGTTTTCTGCGATCGTACCCTGCATATCGTGGATTTCTCGCCGTACGCGAGTGCTCTCGAAGGCGTGCTATACACTCTGTAACATAGGTTGTGTGCAGCAAAGGCACAGGCCCGAGCACATGACAGTGAAAAACACCCTTTTTGCACGAGCACCCATGCAAAAAGAACATTCGGCGGAGCAACGCCCTCGCACCCGTGCCTTTGCTGCACACAACTTATTAATATACGAGCCGTTCTCGTTTCTTTTGCATATAACTGTGAAAAAAGTTTCATTGTTGTTTTCTTCTCAAACAAAACTCAGACGCGAGACAAAAGCAAACAGATAAAAGTCTGCCCATTCACACCTTTTTCTCCTTTGTGCGACATGTTATAGCTGGTGGCGATTCATCAGCGTTTCTTTGGAAGCTGATGGGTACCACAAGGCGTCAAACATGTGACTTGCAGCTTTTCCAAGGCAGCAGAGAGACACTACAAGCCTTCGCAGCAACTGGCTTGCCAGTGCCGCTCTGTTCTGAACAGCACTGTGTGCCATGCAGAGGATTGTGCAAGCTTTCTGGGTGGCGACGCTAGCCACTGTAAGTGCATCCTATGCAGCTTTCTTTTAGGGATATATGTGGCTTGCAGGCCATGTCGTGCATGTGCCACCCGAGGGACAGCAGTGCCAGTGGCAAGGCTGTGCAGATGGTAATCACCACTGCACTGTGTTTTTATTGAATAACTACTGACAAGGAACCAAATACTTCCGAGAGATTCTCGGCTGTGCTTTGATCAATTTCCGTGGTAAACACAAGCAAAAAGGAAATTCGTGACCTATTTGAGTGATCTATTGAATAGTTGTTGTCATGTTTTGAAGGTGCAGAGGCAGTTGCGTATACATTTTTGAAAGTCAATGTGCATTGTATGTCTGCTCATTTCTAAACTCTCGGAGCAAGCGTGTTACCTGAATTATATTTACCTTGTTTAGCCTTTCGCACAGTATATATTTGACACCACTGTCCTGTGTAAGCACTCAATTACTTGTCTTTATATATGTTAGATTGTTCTTTCACTCATATGTTGCGCTTCTTCTGCGGATGTAAAGGGAGGCGGGGGCTTCGTCAAGTAGCGACATGCTGCTTTTTTTCCCTGCCTTCCCCTCTCAGATGGAGAAGAAATAAAATTGATTGATTGATTGATTGATTGAACTCCAGCTCGCTTATGAACAGGTGGATGGCACAGGTGGCCTTTCCTAATGGACTTGATGTCCGTGTTAACAATGCAACGAGACTTCCTTTTAACGAAAAAATAGTCAGAGTGCAGGCGAGCTGGTGTAAGTTGAACGTGATTGTAAACCTGTGACTGGGGCAGAAAAGCTTTTCTGCCCCAGTCTCAAGTTTACAATCATGTTCAACTTCCTTTTAGTTTGTGGCGTTTTTTCGTTGCGGGTGACTAGCATTGCAGTAGAGGAATATGCAAAATAGTGTAATGGCTGCATTGGTTACCTAAATTAATGGCGGGAATAACTGACCTACATTTCCACCGACTGCATTTCTCAGAGGAATAGCCTGGACTAGATAGCTCGCTGCACTATGTCCTTCCCCCTTAGCCTGTATAACTCGGCGTCCTCCCCTGATTGTCTTATGTGGCTGCTTCTGTGTTTGCCTAGGCATTCGGCTGAAATAGTGAAAGCTGTGTGCATTGCACATAACCGCCATGAAAGCCAGTGTGGATGTAGCTGGCGTAGCCCCGAACATGGCTTCTCTAGCTCGACACAAGTAACGTTCCTACCACTGTCATGTTCGCATAAAAGAGACCTGCTTAAAGAGGTACTCCAGCGATTTTGTGAGCAACCCCACCTAACTATATTTTCAAAATTGCCATCTTTTACTCTTTCCGGTACGCTATTTACTATCGTGAAATTGAAAATAGTTATTGTAAAATCGGCAAATTAAAATGACGCCAAAACCAAGATTCAAATATACTTGCGCTTTTCATTACTGTGACGTCACGGCAGGCACGTAGCCAGGATTTTTTTTTTTTTTGGGGGGGGGGGCGCCTATGACAAAATGATGTATGAGGGGGAGGGGGGAGAGGAGGTCCCATCAAAATGGAAGATTTCAGGGGGGGGGGCAATTCCCCATGCCCCCCCCCCCCCCCACCGCCCCCCTGGCTACGTGCCTGCGTCACGGGATGGCAGGCTTGCAGTTCGAGCGGGCTGTCAGAAATGAACTATGCCGAGCATTTGTTTCGTGCTACTGCGCGGGAGCTGGAGCGACCTTCCAAAGCATTCTTTTGACACAATGAAACTGTTTGTGATCAGTTGGGAACAAAGTCTACAGCCCAAAGAGTGAATCCCTGCCTTCCCATGACGTCACTATTTCAATGTTGCCAGTAAAGCGTTTCACTTTGAAAAACACGATGATGACCAAAATTGTAAATTCTATAACTTTGGGAAGAAAAGTTATTTTGGTCAAATATTTGGGTTACTATTTCAGCGATGTTTGTTGGTGTGTTTAGCAAGTTTTCAGGCAAATTGGGGACAATGAAGAAAATGCCAGAGTACCCCTTTAAAACATAGAGTGCACGTAGTACACAATGGAGAAGTTGCTCGCCAATCATTCTCTTAGAAGTGTGAGTTGAGACCCTTCGAGGTAGTTTGCTGCCGCAGCGTGCACTGTAATCCGCCCGAGAAGAGAAAACGAGATGAATGACCAGTAGAATTTCTTTGTTCCAAGGCTTCTTGATGCAGGAAAGGCTAGGGAACCAGTATTGCTGCTTTTTACCACCCCGTACGAGGCTCGAACCCGACATGCAAGGAAGTCGAAAGGCCTCTTCATGTGCCCTCTTTCTACTTCCTTGTTCCTTGGGTTTTAGCTGTGTTCGCAATTCATGCTCGCCTGCATGCCTACACTTTCGGTCTCATTTTTGTTCACTGTGTTACTGAAGTTTTCTGTCGTTGCTGTCCCAGAATTGCTTCGTGGATGTACAGAAATACTCAAGCTGCTCGACGTCTGCGGATCATCGGTATTGCTTTTCCCGGTACCACGGCATGAAGGAGGTGGCCTACCTCCCTTCCAAGCAGCTGCGATATACTACAAGCACTGGGTTACAGCTGCAGCTAGCCCATGGGTACCATTCTGCATCCTGCACTGCATGTAGTTCGAAATGCAGGTGTGACCTTTTCAGGCGCTGTCACTTTGTTTTTTGCATTTTCTGCAGCTTTTTCGAGGCAACTTCTTTTTAAGATTCAATAATTAGAATACGGACTTGAGGGAGAGAGGGGGCTTTCTGAGAAGACTTGCCTCTTTGCTAGACCATTGGGACTGGTATTATGTCTATAGAGTACATGTACACCTTACGTTATGTACTTTTTCTTTAGTTTTATTTTACTTGTTTCTTATATTTCGATGTTACACGGCAGCCACTAAAAATGGGGAAAAAGAAAAAAAAAATGTTGACTTGTCGAATTTTTTTTTTTTTTGCAATATGTTGGAACAGTCATTGATGTGGTCGATCATTCATGTTATTTTTCCTACACGCATGTTCAGCCTATGTTTACGTAAAGGTCCAATTGCCCTTTAGCAACAGAAACAATTTGTGCGACAGACTAGGCGGCAGCATTGTGAAGGGAAACTGGCGTGATTATATCTGCCTTGTTTAGAAACTACATTTTATGACAGGTTATGAATTCAGTGGCAAATTCCCCCCAAAGGAATCTACATCACTCCGCGAGCCAATCGCTGTCGTCGGTTGTCGTGACGTCACGTCCAGCAAAAAAACTACAAACTAGTATTTTTTTTTTTAATGGCAGGCCTCTGCTGTTGATGCCACCAGGCACGTCGACTCTCGAATCTATTCTTCAGCTCTTGACCTCTCCGGTTTCACCTTGCGAAGTCGTGACGGTGTCTGCTTTTGTTTGCGGTGTTTCCCGTGTGTCGACGTGAGAAGGCAGCGGTTGTATCGCCAAGGAAGTAGCAATCAATCTGTGCATTTGATCCAGCGGCACAGTGTTACAAACCAGACTTTGCCCTTCGCCAAGGGCAAAGTCTAACGACTGGCCCCACAGTTGGCGAGCATCGTGCAGCCGTGAATGCATAACTTGTCGGAACGCTTTCATGCTTTCGTCTGTATATAGTGACAAAATGGATCGCTGAATGAGAAACGCCGTACAGCAAACTAAAGTAGACTGCCATTAATTCAAACTACAGGAAGACACAAATTTTAGTATAAATTATCAGAAATTCACCTAAATATGATACTAGACAACATTATGATTTGTTACATGAATAGCTACTCATACAAAGCAGATTTTTGCCAGTTTTCTCTACATAGGTCTAATTATAAGCAAGTACAGGCATAACACATTGGTGAAAGAGCTGTGAGGTTAAGTTTATTCATCCGGCAAACAAGTTGTCGATCGTGGACTGTTTAGTCAGCACATACGATCTCAAAACAAAATGTTCAATACCAGCCAACGCAAGTAGCTCTTTACGGCACTCCTCCTTTGCAGACAGAAACTTCCGGAAGTCAAATTTGTGGGTTTTACGTGCCAAACCAACGACAGGCATCTGGCACGACCCAGCGAAGGACTGAGGATTAATTTGGACCGCCTGGGGATCTTTTGACGTGCAACCGAAAGCTCGGTTACACGGCGCCTCCTCCGCAATAACCCTCCGTCAGATTGCGGGCACCTCGGCCGGGATTCGAACCCGCCACATGGGGATCCGTAGGCCAGCGCTCTCGCCTCGGAGCCACCGAGGCATTTTTTTTTTCTTTATTGCAAAAAGCGAACAGCCAGTGTCGAGACGTATTAAAAATGCACTACAAAGCTTTTGTTGCACATATTAAAAATTTCTCATTTCGAGAAGGCACTTACAAAGGCCTAGCCACTCAGGCTTAGGCTCTCTGGTGACAAACACACTCTACTTGCTTGACAAGGTTGAAAAAATAGAAACGGACTTCTTGCGCCTTGGGGTCGGCATGCCGTACTGCCATGCGCAACCGCCAAATGCTGCAAAGGCCCAGCAAAAGAAACACATCAAAAGGTACGCAGTAGTCATGAGTAACATTCAAGAAACGAATTCCCTATGGGGTAATGGGTAGTTCTTTCTTAAGCGTGCGCTGGAGCACATCCCAGAAAAATACGGCATCCCAGCAAAAGATAAAAACATGTTCAATTGTCTCAGGCTGCTTACATAGCAAACAATTCACAGTCCACGGCACGTAAATACCCCTTTCCCTTAGCCACTCTTTGGCCGGAAACGTATTGGTGTGTAACTTAAAAAAAAAGGTTTTCACCGAAGGAGGTACACTCATTCTTTTCACTCTCTTGAGCACATCTTGGCTGCCATTACAAAAAACAGTTATATACAGTGGCGTCAGAAACAAACTGACTATCTAATCGCGTGTCAGTGTTTTCTTGCTCAAAAGAGACAAATATTCAAAAGAAAAACGAGGAGACAAAATCCCCGCTGCGTCATGACCTCCTTTTGAAACCCCACGAGTCGAGTGGGCTCGCCACCACACGAGGAAACAAAAAATGATGGCAGATGAGGTGCCAGTTTGTTCTGGATGAACGTTGGAATGAAGGGATGCTCCTGTTCTCGAAAAAAAAAAAAGAATCGGGACACGAGTTGCTTTACGAACAAGTGTGAAAGCCCAAGTCCACCGTGACGCACCCGGTGAAAGAGGTTGTCACGCCTCATGCGTTCCCAATTAGATCCCCAGATAAACACAGCAAAAATACGGTGAAACTTCTGAACGTTTATGCGCGCACAGTGGATCGCCTCTGTGGCTGTGACAGCTGGTAGTGGGTCATCCCTTTCTTCATCGTCATCTTTACTCTCACTGCTGCACTGTGCTTGCATTACTTCCTGTACTATGTCCTCTAATGAGTCGTCACAAAAAACACACACATAGTCGTCAAGACTAGCATATTCCGCCAGCTCGGCGTTCACATTATGTGCTTCAAGGCCAGAAAGCATGATGCCAGTGAGCTGGTCCTCATCCTCGATGTCGTCTTGGTCATCATTGCTAGTCTAGAAGCACATAGTGTGAACGCTGTTTTCCGCTAATATGTGCCCGCTTGAGTCCCGTTGAGTGTGCTCCTTTCCGAGCACCGGTGCACTGCGGAGAAGAAAACACTCGTGAAAGCAAGCTCCGCGGGTTTTGCTCCTCTGCGGTGCACCGGTGCTCGGAAAGAAGCGCCCTCAACGGGGCCGCGAGAACAAAAAAGTATGAATTAAGCGAAAACGCAGTTCGAATTAAGCAGCTTATAAATTCATTAAAAACATAACGGGACAACCAAAATTTTCAAATCTGTTTGAATTAACTGGAAGTACGAAATATCAGAGTTTAAATTATCGCGAGCCTATTGCATCAATCACCTTCTGCAGCAACTTTGCGCTTCGCAATAAAGTGATTTTTATAATAAATTCATTTTTTCGGACTGCTTAATTCTTCTGAGTTTTGCGCGATCTCGATCGAGTTCTGAGTGTTGGTCGCTGACTGTAAAACTGCAACACAATGGTTACACACCACAGGTCGCGGGGACCATGACATTAATGAGCTGGCTTTCACCTTGTCCAAGGCAGCAGCGAAACACTATGGGATGGACCCTGGGTCACTGCACCGGCCGGCTCGTGGATGTCGTCCTGTACCCTGCACGGCACTGTGTGTGGTTTAACTGGCTAAGCAGAGGGTCATTGCATGACTTCTATGAGGCGTCGCTAGCCATTGTAAGTATATTTTGGACACTCATGTCTGGTGATGTACTTTTGTGCTCTGCAACAGAACACATTTGGTTGCGGTTCAGTCTTGCCAATTAGGCCATTTTGAAACGGAACACATTTAGTGGCGGCTCGGCCTAGGTTTTCTGGCTTGGCGATCTTGCAGCAGTGTCTAGTCTCGGCACAAACCTTTTTGTACTTCATTGTCAGGGCTAGTGTAATTTCTGCAATGCTGTCGAAGCAACGTCTGCACGCAAACAAGATGCAAGACGAAGCCACATGCTCGTGCCCAGTGTACGACTGCATGTACGCATGGGCACTCGTGTCCATGCGTACCTACTAGCAACGTGGAGCGAGTTCGTTTCGGCCGACACTCCAGGAGTTCATTTCGGCGTTGCCACTCCGTGCGTCCAAGTTTTGCGTAATATTTTTTTTTTTTGTTACAAATGCAGGTTTTGGCTGTTGATGCCACGTAGCACGTTGCCACTTGAAGCAATAGACCCTTTGCAAAAATCCCAAAAGGCCGCGCGCGCGCTGAATAACGGGAGTCTTTAATACGCCCCTCCTCCCGCTACCACGTGGCATACGCGAGCAGGTGCAGGTTACCACGGCAACAACTTTTGAGCAGCCGAGTCGGGCGAGCGACGAGCCAACGGCTGCCCCTTTCTCATCCCTCTCCTTTGTACCGGCGTTGTAGTCTGCTGCACCAACTCTTCGTCGAACCTGGTCGAAACCTGCCACGGTTGCGGTGCAAAATAAGTGGTTTCGGTGACACTTCAATACGTGAAGGTAAGTTACGACGAATAACGCATTCAAATAAGTTCACCTGTCGCAATGCCTTTACGCTGCCACAGATACGGTACGCCGCCAACGACGTACGACTTGCCGGATGGGTGGGATGGCGGATGGCTGCAACGGCAGCTGCCGGTAGCTTTTGGGACGCTTGGGCAGTCGCGGAGGCGCAACGAGAATGCGCGTGATCTGTACTGAGGGTTTCCGAACTTTCTTGCTGTCGTGGCGCTGTACGTTTTGCAAGGGTCTATTCTTCCGCTCTTGGCCTCTCCGGTTTTACCTTGAAAAGTCGTGACAGTGTCTTTTTTTTTTTTGCGGTATTTCCCGTGTGTCGACGTGTGCGGTATTTCCCTGTGTCAACGTGTGCGGTATTTCTTGTGTGCTGAAATATTTGTTAAACTGACAATCGCTTAAGTGAGAGATTACTGTATAGTCGAGTACTGTGCGTTGCCCTACATGTTCAGGTAAGGTACTGTTTCTGTTGACCTGGTAGGCACTTTCGTTCTCTGCATACACCGTAGGTTGAAACCGCCCTGAATCGTGGATCAAGCCTTGCAAGGTGGTCCTCTTTAGGCCCAGCGCCTAGACGGATCATGTCTTGTCCTCATCCCCTCGTGTCTTTCTCTCATATAAATTACTTGTTGGTATTTCTTTTTAAGACAGTGCGCAGTGCCTGCCATTTCACATTGCCTGCCGACTACCTTTTACAGTAGAATCTTGTTAGTTTGAACCTGATGGGGACCAAAAATTTGTATGAATAATGCAAACTTTGAATTACCAGAAGTTTCCTTTCTAGAAACACATAGGATGGGACCTGCATGTTAGTTTCAATTATTTGTGAGTTTGAACTAATGAGATTCCACTGTACAAAGAGCGTGGTTAATCCAAGGTTCAGATTACTCTGACATATGTTGGGTGATTACTGAAAGGTTAAGATACAAAACGTTTGGTAGAAAGGGAATGAATCTCTCCAGTTTTTAGTTTTTCTCGCCACCTTAAATGCTAAGCACGCTATGTCTGAAGTTGTTCAGAAGATCATGGCATCGGTCTTCGCCCATTCACACTTGGAGAGGAACGCTACCGGCAATAAGGGCTACGAACTTTCTTTTCTGTTTGACATTATGTATGATAGTGTGTATCACTTGTGTCTCTTGTGCCATCTTTGCGCAAGCTTGCCGGCGTGTGAGGAAGAGCTAAACTCAACTGGACGTGGTGTGCTATCTTTTACACAAACTCGGTACTCCTATAGACCTTTTCATCTCAGCAGTTACCTGACTGGTGAACACGGGGCATTGACACACATGGTGCCATAGAATGGCTTTAGTTTGGTTGGTTTTGGTTTCAGCGGGCTCGCGGCTGTGTTAGGTCGTCGTTTAGTTTTGTGATATAAATGTGTCCCATGTGGTACAGAACTAATGATACAGTGGTAATGGGCCACCTTGAGAACTATGACATAGTTACAAGCCTAAATTCTGGACGTTTTTACGAACGCCTTCATCTGATCATGTTTTTTGTTTGGCCAGGTTCAGCGGCGAAACGATTGAAATGATGCTGGCGGAGGCTTACAGTCTACGGCCATACAGGACGTGCCCGCTGATACTAGTTTCCATAAAGATAAGCTAATGAAAAGAATAATGCTTGGAGGCACAGTGAAAAAGAAGGTCATTGACCTGACTAACAATATGCTGAATCGCAGAGAACAAATGGACTCGCAAGTTTAATGCTCACTGTTCGGTTATTGAGGACAAATGTTTGTGAAAATTTCCGACCGGAAAACCCCCATGTGATGATGCATGGAATGCAAAAAAGAAGCGATATTGTCTCCAACGGTTTCTTTGAATAAATTAAGTACTCAAGAGATGTTTCGATGGTCCATCCAAGCCGTGTTGGAAATGTTTTTGCCACTCAGTCATGCTAAAGTATTCATTAGCAGCAGTTCACAATGTTGAATTTAGGAAACTGTTATAGACATTTCCTTAAAACGTATTCAGACTGTGCGATAAGAGACAACCCCACCGATTGAAGTCTTGTCCATGTACTTAGCGAAATAAAATTAAATGGTGCAAGAGAATTGACCTCCAGCAAGCTTGGCTGAGTCAAATGTCAGGTACCTCTTCATGGATTTGTGTAGGCAGATTTTATTTGTTTGAACAGGTACTAGCAATGCAAAAATATCGATAAATTGACTATTGATACTATCGATAGTTTTCCAAAACTATCCATAGTACTATCGATAGTTTTTCGATAGTAGACCATCGATAGTACTATCGATAGTTTTCCACCACTAGATCGAACACAGTTGCCGCACCGCCGCTCGCCTCCCTTCCTCCTCTCCGCCCAAACTCCCGTCTTCGTCATCACTGAAAGTTGAACCAAAGTTGGGATGGGAAATGCTTGGGCTAGTTGGTGTCCCATTTGAAAAAATAAAGCAAGAAAAAGAAGAGACAGCGACGCAAAATACTAGTGTCGCAAGCCTCGATAGTAAACTGTTGACAGTACTAGCGATAGGTTTTCGATAGTCGACTATTGATAGTTTTCTGATTGTCGACTAACGACAATTTTCGATAGTCGACTATCAATAGTACTATCCATAGCTTTTCGACAGTCGACTATTGATAGTACTGTCCATAGTTTTTTGATAGTCGACTATCGATAACTTTTCGATAGTCGACTATCGATAGGTATTTTACTATAGAGTCAAATTTCTGGCGACTATCGATAATTTTGCATCACTAACAGGTACGCTCTTCCAGCAACGTCGAGGGTAAATCCGGCATCGACATTGCTGCACGCGAGCGATTTCCATGATGACGGTCTCTTTAGCGTCGCGCATTATGTGCCTCGGGCGCTTTTGTCAGGCACTCAAGTTTTCTTTGACACGTTTTTCACCCCGGGAGTCAACCGGCATGTCTAAATAAATTATTTGTATAGTGTATTTTAATTAATAAATAAATAGACCAAGCAAATGTTTTTACTGCACTCATGATTCCCCCATATAATCAAAAGCAACTTTTGGATTTGTTATGAAGGCAGAGCCCGATGCTTTCAAGAAACACAGTGACTACTTGCATTGTCTATATTTGCAGTCTTCTTTAAGATCGTAAATGTGCAAATATACCTTCTGCTTTTTATTGCACAACTAACACTTAAGCAAATTTACAGTGTCATAAATAATTGGCCTCTCTACCCTCGTCTGTCTTGGAGACCTCTACATACTCGATGTGCGCCAGTGCTAACGCTGATTCCTTCTCTCGACGGTGGAGATAGCCGTAACCGGTTATAAAATAATGTGCAGAAGTTGCGCTCATAATGATGGCATGCAGTTGGGCAGTAAATATGAGTATCGGACAACACTTCACAAAGCAAGACAAAATTAAAAATTTGGGGCTCCAATGCACGCTGTAAAGATGGTTGGCCAGCGAAGCTGTGGTATCACCTGCAACGATTGCCCACTGCACTATACCAAATGATTGACGAAGCAAAAGCAAATGCACTGTACCAAAACGTTTTTTGTACAGACCCCTTTTGCAAATGCCACCAGGCGGTGCTCCAGCTTGACGTCCCAGCGAACTTCCGATTCACAAAAAGAATGAACAAAACCCACCTTGACACTGCTGCCTGAAATGTTTAACCACCAATTCTCGGGGTGAACGCCAAAACAACGAAGAAACGGGAGATACTGTAAACGACTTATTTTTTTTTTTTGCGGGCTCAATATTTTGCGATATAGGTTAAAGCTGAAGTTTTAGAATAATTCGCGGGTTCTAATTTTCGCGATGCGGTGGAATCTCAATACAAATTCCAATGTGTGTACGTTTTACCAGAAGCATTCGCGTGACCTATTTTTCGCGAAATGTAGGCGGTTTACAAAATTTAAGACCTTTACAGTATGTTAATATGTTTCGAATATTTTGTAAACCTACTTGCCTCCTCCAAGACATTAAATTGTACAGCCGAATGCCCTCATTAAATTTCCAACTTTGTTGTCCGTGTAGCATTTATTGTTTCGTGCACTGGTGACATAAGCAAGCTCGACAGACTTGCAAAGACTGAGCGATCGGAAGTCGCTTGGGACGCAAGCGGCAGTTCATGTTTGTAAACAGCGAAGAGGTCTATGTGAAAAACTAAGGTTTCATAAGCTGCCGTTGCCACGGCAGCTTATGAAACCGCAATTTTTACCGAGAGACGCACGCGGGGAGCACTGTGTGTTTCGCATTGTCTGTGCACGCCTTATCTATCATGTGGTTTTGACACTTGTGGTTTTCTTATTGAAAACTACAAGTGTAAAAACTACACGATAGAAGACAAGGTGTGCACGATGCTTTTCTGTCCACTACTGTTCTGTTGACAGACACAAAAGAAAACTGACCAACGAGTCAGATACAGCTTTGCTGTAAAAATGCGGTAAAACGCGACGAAAAAGCAAATACTACGCGTTCGCGAAAAGGAGAGAGGAGCGACGCTTTGAAGCCACCTTATGGCGGCTGTGTCACGTGATTTCAAGATGGCAGCACCCATGCGACGGAGGGTGAAAAAATCTATAGAATTTTAGAAATAAATTGAAGGGATGACATAAAACCATTTGCAGGGGGGATTACCTAGCTTGGCGCCCAAGCTACTGTTGCATTGGTAGGAGACTACATTTGGGAAATGGAGTGGCTGTAGCTGGCTTCAGTCGCTGCATTGGCATGTGCATCTATTGACATTTGGCGACCATAGCAAGCAGATATTGTGGAGGAGGAGACTGGTGTGACGAGATCAGGTGCATGCTTGCGCTCTTTTGCAGTGCTTTTTAATGCGGCCGCAGGACATGAACATAGAGTAGAGTTCTCAATAAGGACTAAATGTGGATGGCCGATATTTTCCAGCACCTAATATATTGACAAGCCTTGCATCAAAAGCATTTTTTTTCTTACCTGGGACATGGTGCTGAAGGTTCAAACTGCCTCTGATGTTGTGAACGAAAAAAGATGCCACCAGAACATCTCGGTGCTAATAATCGCCGACAAGATGAGAAACGCAGGGCGTCTCTTAGCGCCCAGCCTCCAGCAAGCACTTGTCGCCTTTTCTCACGCTCTGTCTGTGCATGCATTGTGCAGGCTCCTCACTGCAATTCTTGTCCTACATTTAGTCCTCCAGGCACACCCCAGGTCGCTACAAAAACATACAGTAGTCTATTCAACACCCGAACACACTCTTAAAAAAAAAAAGGAGTCCAAAGGGAGTCGCTGCTTCCATGACTCCCTTTGACACTTCACGACTCTCTTAGAGAGTCAATGATTCGTGTGACTCTGTTTTGACTCTTCCACTTCTCAACGGGAGTCACAGGTCAGCAGCATTTGGCGCATAGTATTCGTTTTCTAATTTATTTTCCAGGTATTCAATGGCTAATAAATTTTGTGAAGAGGTCTTTCCACAATGTAGCCATCAACACGTACACACCCAACTAACGCTACCCAATTTTTATTTTTTATTTCTAAAACTGTCACTTACATTTAGCGATTAGTGGGCGAATATAAATACTAAGGGTAAAGCACGAAAAGACTAGTAAATATTATAGCATTGCATAGAAACCCCATGTCACAAAAAAAAAAGAAAAAAGTCACAAGATTCGTCTCCACGCAGCCATTGCTCACGTCGTCGTCGTGAATTGCTGCACACTTGCGTGCTATGCAGTAATTACCCTTTTCTTTTGATGGCTACTTATCGGATATATCTAATAACGAAAGAATTAAGATTTTGACAGCACAGGGAGTGAGCGAAAAAGCCGCCCCGACGATGTCAAGTGAACGCAGGTCGACGTACGCCGAACGCCTCGCAAGATCAATGCGTGCATTTGTTTGTAAGCTGGAGAACAGCCACTAAGACTAGTACTCAAATTTTATAAAACCATTTCGTCGCCGTTCGCTATTTTCAATGAGGCTAAAGCGGAAATGATGACCCTCGCTGTCCGAGAAGGCGTTCAGGCGCAAACATGCACCTCTTGCTACGGTGCTGTGACAAAATTGACCAAGGGAACGAGGGTATTATAGAAGTGCAGTACTATTTGTCTAAATGGTTGTTCTAGAGGTTGCGAACTAATGCACGCAATGAGCTGGCACGGCGTTCGGCGTACGTCGACCTGCGTTCACTTCGCCTCTGCTGGGTTTTTACCCGCTCCCCTGACAGCAAAATCGTAATTGTTCCGTTATTCGCTGTGTCTTTGCTATGACGAGAAGAACAGCTATTGTACTTACAGCATCGCGAACATTATCGCGAGGTAGTTTGGAGCAATCTACGACGACGTAAGAAAAAAAATTACACCATCTTCCCGAGGGGAACCATGGGGTGATACGGAGCATCGCGGATCGTTATTAACGGTGCTATTAACGGTGTTAGTAACGTTGTTAGTAACGTTGTTAACTTGGGTTCCGCCGCTCGCTTCGTACGTTTACGTTGAACTTCACGGTCCCGAACCTCAGGTTCTGCTGCTCGACGTTCACGAACCAACGCGGCTTCCCGTTCTCGAAGGTCGGGTTCCGCCGCTTGCTTCCTACGTTTACGTTGAACTTCACGGTCCCGAACCTCAGGTTCTGCTGCTCGACGTTCTCGACCCGCCGCTGCTTCACGTTGTCGTAGTTCAGCATCCGCCGCTCTACGTTGACGAATGGACGCCGCTTCTCGTTGCCGTAGTTGAGGGTCTGCCGCTCGCATCAAGCGTTTGTGCTCAGCGTCGCGTGCCCTTCGCTGCGCAGCTTTGTCTTCAGTGGACGTAGCGTTGCTGTGAGTTTGTGGGGTGGTGCTGACGCTTGCTTGCGCCAACCCACTAACTGACGGTACTGCTCCTTCCATCACACTTCATCCGAAGAACGGAGTGAAGTGGAGTCAACAGCGCTGAACTGAACGCGCGCAGAGAGAGAGAAGGAGCTACCGCTGCTTATACTCACAGTTGAAGGAGAGGAGACTAGAGGAGGAGAGTTGCGCATGCGCGCGCGGTGTGGTTAGAATCGAACGCACGCGAAGTGCACGCACAGCTGGTAGAGAGAGAGAGCGGAGAGAGTAACGCGCAGCTGTTGGAGAGAGGGAAGGAGGAGAGTTGCGCATGCGCGCGCGGTGTGATTAGAATCGAACACACGCGAAGTGCACGCGCAACTGGTAGAGAGAGAGAGCGGAGAGAGTAACGCGCAGCTGTTGCAGAGAGGGAAGGAGGAGAGTTGCGCATGCGTAGTGTGAGTGCAGACTACAACGCCGACGCCGCGGGACATAGCCCCGAGCAAGAGATGCTCCGCATCTAGAGAGAGAAAACAACATTTATTTAAACCATCGGGGTCATTGCTCTTGAGGTCGAGTGGGTGGTGTCCTCATTCCAAGACTCCACTGGCCATGGCTGCTCGACGTACTTGCTGGACGAGCGCTTCTTGGCCCGCCAGGGTATCGCCGGTCAGCTGTACCTCCCACCGCTCAAATGACGCGCTAGGCGTCTTTAAGTGTTGAGGTTTGCCCCCGCACCCCCACGAGATGTGGAAGAGAGTGGGGCGTGTGTCGCCGCACCAGGGGCAGATGCCGCGATGTGTTAATGGGTACATTTTGCTGTATCTGTGTAGGTTTGGGAATGTGTTCGTTTGGATAAGTCTGAGAGCTACTGCGTCTTCCGTGCTGAGTTTTTTGTGAGGGGGAGGATAAATCCTGCGGTTGAGCCGTTGGATCTCGAGGCGTTCGCCGTAATTAGATGGCAGGGGCACGAAGGTAAAGGGTGGGGATTGATGGGACGATTGGTTTTGCCCCGCTCGGTTGGTTAGTGCTCGAGCTAAGGCGTTCGCCCTTTCATTCCCCTCCAGTCCCGCGTGGCCCGGCGTCCACGTGATTTGATGGTATTCTTCCAGCCTTGGGCCCAGGATCCGAGCCGCCAGCAGCGGTGTTCGTCCGTTAGTAAAGTTGCGGCAGGCCTGTTGCGAGTCGGTAACGACATGAACTTCCCTGCCTACCCTGTCTTGTTGCTTGATTACTAGTGCCGCGGCTATGGTTTCAGCCGCAGCTGGGGTCTCTGCCCTGACGGAGGCCGCTAGGGTCAAGGAGTTGTCTCCCCCGTTCACAGCGGCTACCGCGAAGAGGCCCGCTTCGGGGTACGCCGCCACGTCCACATACGTTACGTTCGGGTTGCCCTTGAATTGTCGGCGCTGTCTGTCGACGCGAGCTTTGCGCCGGCCTTCATGTAGTTCATGACTCATGTGTTTCGGGATGGGGCTCACTTCGATCCTGCTTCTGACCTCGGGTGGGAGCGATCGTTGCCCATCGAGGATGCGGAACTCCGTTACCGTTCCGACCCGGTGGAGGATGGCTCTGCCCGCCGCTGTGTTCTGTAGTTTGGCCTTTTGCGAAGCCAGAACCGCGTCCGACAGCTCGGCGAAGGTGTTGTGGATCCCGAGAGCCGCTAACTTCTCGTTCGAGGTGGTAACGGGGAGACCCAAAGCCGTTTTATACGCGCCTCTGATGATGACATCGACTTGTTCTTGGTCTCGTTTGCTTAGGAAGTGGTGGTGATACGGCATGCCGTATGCCACTCTGCTGATCACCAGGGCCTGGACGAGGCGGAGCGTGTCCTCTTCTCGCATGCCCTTACGGCTTCTGGTTATTCGCTTGATAATCCGCGAGATCTGATTCGTGGTGGACCTTAGGGTTTGGATAGTGTGGGAGGCTTTCAGGTTGCTCTGGATCCAGAAACCAAGAATCCTGGTCTTGTTGCTCTCCGTGATCTTCTGGTCCTCTAGATACAGGTCGATGGGGCCGGGGGACTTGTAAATTCCTCCTCCATGCACCCGGATCACCTTGGACTTTTCGGGCGCACAGCGCATTCCGCTCGCGGCCGCAAATCGCTCCACGGCCGTCGTGGCCTCCTGGAGTGTCGCCTCTTTTTGCGCGAGAGAGCCCTTGGTGGCCCAGAGCGTAATGTCGTCTGCGTACAGAACGTAACCCAGGTCCGGGATCTTCCGCAGCTCTTTGGTCAGCGCTAGCATCGCGATGTTGAAGAGAACCGGGGAGACTATTGCCCCTTGCGGCGTTCCTTTGTTCGGCACCTCTATCTTATCCGATCGAGTATGGCCTATCCCGATGGTCGCCGTTCGGCCCGTCAGGAACGATTTGATGTAATCAAAGATACGCTCGCCGCAGCTGATGGTGTTCAGTCCCTTGAGGATGGCTTCGTGAGAGATGTTGTCAAAGGCCCCTTTCAGGTCGAGTGCGAGCAGGAGGTATTCTCCTCCCTTCGGGATGCCCTTAAGGACTTCTTCCCTTAGGATTAGGAAAGCGTCCTGCGCAGAGAGTCCCGACCTGAAGCCCAGCATGGTGTGCGGGAACAGATCGTGGTCCTCTATGTAGTTTTGGAGGCGGGTCTTGATGACCCTCTCGTACAGCTTGCCGAGGCACGAAGTCAGCGAGATGGGACGCAGGGCGTCAATTGCGGGCTTCTTGCCGGGCTTGGGAATGGTCACGATTTCAGCGTGTTTCCACTCCTTCGGTACGTGGCCCTTGCTCCAGAGTTCTCAGTACATGCATATTACAACAAAAAGAACTATCTTAAACTTTAGCTATGAGGTTGTAGGATCGACTGAAGTAGACTGTTACAAATATTTGGGAGTGATTTTGTCTTGTGACCTCGGGTGGAAAAAGCATGTGGAGTATGTTAAACAACAGGCAACTTACAAATTGTGGTATCTGAGGAGAACGCTGGGTAAATCTCCCCCTTCCGTTAAAATTCTTGCGTATAAGACAATTATTAGACCTGTGTTAGAATACGCGTCCGAAGTGTGGAGCCCATGGCAGAGCTCTCTGGTCAGAGAACTCGAAGATATTCAATCGCTAGCAGTGCATATAGTTTTTTCAGATTTCAGACGAACTACGTCTGTGACCGAACTTAAAAGGAGAGCCAATATAAGCCCTCTGTCAAACAGAAGAGAGAGCCAACGGTTGAAGCTGTTCTTTCAGATTTTCAAGAACAGTATAAAAATTGATTTTTATACTGTGTATACATTAGCAACGCCTTTAGGGTCAGACAGATTTCCTGAATCACTCTTTAAGCTGATACTCTGTCCACTGCGTCTCGTGTGCTCTTTGGCAAATTTACAAAGTTTATCTGGATTGTGTAACAAACTATCTTCCACTGTTCTCCGATAAACACGCTCGTCATAAATAAATAACTTTTTCACGAGAGAGCGATAGATGCTAAACCTAGCGTACCACGTTTTGGCTCCGCTTTTATTATACATCTTATGACAGTGGGTTTTTTACGGATATAGTGAATCAGATCTTTTGAATTCAGTACTGTGGGCACTACATTGTGGTGTACAATTCAGGTTTTGCTGGGGGTGCCTCGGGAACTTTAGGGAGGCAACCAAAACAAACAAATGGAACTGCATTTTGTAAAAGAGGCATCCAAAATCATCAGTTTGTGCGTCGAATTTGTATCATAAAACTGATGCAACGCGTCTCACTGAAGAAAAAAAATATTTTGTGAGATGTTGTACATACCTTTTACATTTCCAGTTCCCTTGCAGTAGTGGTTTACTCTCATAGTAGAAGGTGACGAAAAAAACACGTGAAAGCCGTTTACAACTCCCTGCAACACCGATTTAGAGCGCAGCTCTTGAGGAGGAGGAGTTAAGGGTACTGGGGGGTGGGTCAAGTTACCTCGGGAGGCGGGGTCACGTGACTTCGGGAGAGGGGGGGGGGGGTCACGTGACCTGGGGGGCATTATGGGATGCGTGACGTCACTGATGACGTCATCGCCATCGGCATCGTCACTGATGACGTCATCAGTGACGTCACTGATGACGTCATCGGCATCCGCATCGTCATCGTCATTATCACCGATGACGTCATCAGTGACGTCACTGATGACGTCATCGGCATCCGCCACGGTCGCGTGACCTTGGAGGGTCACGTGACCTTGGGGGGATCACGTGACCTTAGGGGGTCACGTGACCTGGGAGGGTCACGTGACCTGGGGGGTCACGTTGTTACGCCGACGGCGACGCCGACGCCGCTCAAGCCGGAAACGGGCGCCTAAGAGCTGCGCTCTAAAAGAAATGTTTGGGAGAGAATCTTTCCTCAATTTTTTCTCTCCTTTGTTTTGCATGTTTAGTGTTTTGAATTGGTCGATACTGAAGTGGTCCTGTAATAGATTGAAGAGATCGAACTTTAGTCGAGAGCACATTGTGAAACGCCACCTCAAACACCCGTTTCTGCAGATCCTAGGTTAGCCTGCCAAAGACCTGCACGTGAAGGTTGCGCGCCGTGAAAGCTGCATTTGCTCGCGTTTTTCATTTCTGTAAGATTACGAGCGAAGGAGACCCTATTGACGCTACGAGAGCGAACGCACTTTGAGCGGGCTAAGCACACACGCTCGTCCACTAAGAGCGTCGTCAGAGAAAATATACTCCTGCTTGTCGCACTGGATGGGTCTGCAGCTGCGGCAGCGTAGCAAGCTATCTGTGCGAAACAAAGTATGGTACGCGAGCACGTACGCAACAATTGACGAGCGCGTACTGCGCACGGACCCCTAATTGAGAGCGGTGCCGATGCCACAACCACGAGCAGGAGCAGGCCGTTTGAAAGGCCCCGACGCACAGTTGCGTTTGAGAGCGTTTCACTGCGTTGCCACTGCGAGAACGCAGGACATCCATACTTATTTTATCGAGTGCCAAGCAATTCCTTGAATTGGATTCCACGCTT
>JABSTQ010000187.1:0-20877 GCA_013358835.2 Ixodes persulcatus
TTAAGAATGGAACCTTCGGCAACCTTTTTCCGAGTTTCAACGCTGCGGAAACGAGTCCCGAAACGAGTCCCGACGTGTCAGGACTGCCGGCCACCTGTCGAAGCCTGCCCAAAACGAGTCTCAACGCGTCCGTGACGTCAACGGGACGTGTGTGTGTGTGCGTGTGGGTTCGTGCGCTCCGGAAGGGGAGAGAGGCCTGGCCTAACTGCGGAGAACCATGGCTATGACTCATTTCTGGCTACGACGCGGCGGGCTTTTCTGCTACGCACTCGGCGGTCGCACCTGCTGCCCTGGCGGAGAGTGAGGGAGAAAACGGACCCCTATATAAGGCGGGGCGTGAGGCTGCTGAGTTGTTCTCTTGGATTTGACGACTGTATAGCTACCATGTAATTAAACCGTTCGTTACGTTACCAATTCTCCCACCTCCACTGGACCCCTGGGTTCTTCACTTCGGGGAATGGTCGTCGTCACGAGCCAGGAAGCCTCCGGACGTGCGGCCTAAGCCCCGCCTCGAACAACTGGTTGGCAGCGGTTGGGATCGGACCATGCGACATCGTGCTACATCTGTGGGTGAGCGTTTGGACTTTGCTTTGAGATTCGCCAGGCTTCAGATTATGGGTGATTAATTTTGAACTGCTGGGAATACTTAGTGTTTGACTCGTGCGCTAGGTTTGTGTACAACCTCGCGACAAGTTTTATAGCAAAGCCAAAGCTAAAGAGCAGCGATCATGGATCTGATGAGGTTACTGAGAACAGATTTACTCTGTTTATGTGAAGAATTGGGTGTGGAGGTGGAGCAAAAGATGAAGAAATCTGAGATCAGTAAAGCGATTTCGGAGAGCGCGGAAGCAGAGGAAATTAAAATTGCGTGGGAACTGCTTCAGAACGCTAAGAGTGAAGCTGCAGCAAGAGAGGAACGAGAGCAGGAGCAGGCTGCAGCGAGAGAGGAACGAGCGCAGGCTGTGGCGAGAGAGGAACAGGCTGCAGCGAAAGAGGAACGAGAACAGGAGCGGGCTGCAGCGACCGAAGAGCGAGCGCTGAAAAGGCTAGAGCTCGAAATTGAACAACAGCGATTAAACTCGCAGAACAGTAGAGTTGGGGCTCCGGTACGAGCAAGTGAGACCGAGTCGTATCAAATGAAGAAGCTCATGCAGCCGTTTAAAGTTGGGGAAGACGTGGGCCTATTCTTAGTTAACTTTGAGAGGACATGTGAGAAGTTGAGCTTCGCCCCAGAAACGTGGCCGCAACGGCTTTTGACTCTGTTGCCCTGTGAGGCTGCAGAGGTTGTCGCGCGCCTTAGTGCTGGAGACGCGGACGACTACGACAAGGTGAAGTCCAGCCTTTTGAAGCGGTACCGCCTTTCTGCCGAGGCGTTCCGTCAAAGGTTTAGAAACGCATCCAAAAAGAGCAGCGAGGGCTACTCGGAATTCGCGTACGGGCTTAAAACCAACCTGATAGAATGGTTGAAGAGCGAGGAAGTGTACGAAAGCCGAGACAATGTAGTCGAGTGTGTGTGCCTCGAACAGTTCTTTCGTAGCATTCCGCAGTCAGTCAAGCTCTGGGTGCAGGACAGGGTGGGAGTCGACTCTGTCGAAAGGGCCGCTGAGCTAGCCGAAGAGTACGCAACGCGTAGAAAGCTGAGCGGAGAGGAAAGCGAATCCGGCCGAAGCGATCAGCGGAAGACCTTCCGACAGGGTAACGGCTCGCGAGAAAACGGGCCCGAGAAGCCCGAAGCAGGACAAAAGGTCCCAGAAAAGAGCGCAGAACACTCGAACGGAGACGAGGCGCGGAAAAGCCCAACAAGGCAGTTCGAGGCAAGGAAGCCGTTCCTGTGCTACAACTGTCAGGAGCCGGGACACACAGCGGCCAGATGTAAGAAACCGCGGGTTGTGTTCTCGTACGTGAACGGTAGTGACCAGGACCTGAAGCTTCTTCGTCCCTATCTTCACGAGCTCCAGGTAAACGGAAAGCCGTGCAGGGTGCTTCAGGGCAGTGCAGCGACGATGGACGTTGTTCATCCGTCGTATGTAACGACCTCCGATTTTACTGGAAAGGTAGTTTGGATCAAGCAGCTGCTCGAAAAGCACAGTGTCTGTCTGCCTATGGCGACCGTAAGGATAACTGGCCCGTTCGGAGAGCTAGTGACAGAGGCGGCTGTCTCGCAGACAGTCCCGTTGGAGTATCCTTATTTGTTTTCTAACCGGTCAGATTTCCTGCTGCGCGAAAGGGGTCAACAACTGGGAGAAGGGCTAGTTCAGTCATGTACGAGGTCCAAATCGCGTCAGGTCGCCCCTTTGTTGACGAGGGATCCAGAGCCAGAAGCAGCTGACGGGGAGCAAGCACTCCCAGAGTTGGAGGCAGAAAACCGGGATGAGAGGAACCAGGTTGTAGAACAGCCTGACCTCGTAGCACTAGAAAGCGTACGCCGTCCCAACGCGCCGGCGAAAAAGGCGGAGGAAGACGGGATCAGTGAAAGATCTCTCGTAGCTCCGGCGTCACGTAACTTTGGTCCTCTGCTACGAGTAGACAGAGTGTCTTTGACAGTCGAGCAGATGAGCGACCCTAGTGTGTCAGGGTTTCGCGCTACAGCTCAGGAGATTGCTAGGACCAACGTGACGGGGCATGAAAAAGGCGGATTGTTTTATCGGCGCTATAAGGACCGCATTTTCACGTCTAGAAATCACGTGAAAATCGATCACTATCACTTCAGCGTAAGAAAAAGGAAAGGCAAATTTAACGGCAATGCCGAGGGGTTGAGCAGATTTTTCTGATATCACCAAAACAGTAGTGATGATCTCAGAGGTTTTCGTCATCCACGGGAATGAGGATCAAAGAGGGGGCACTTTGCTCAAAATGACCTCACAAATTGCGAAGGGTTTTGTCTTTTGTATTTTGTTCTTAGTGACCTCGTTGGAAAAATGAGTTTTTTTTGGCGACAGGGGGTCTCGATACCCGGAATTGTACCAAATTTTGGTAATCCGTAATCCAGTCTGGCGGGTCTTTGGCGAATTCCGAGCGTTTGACTGCGGTGTGGCGTGGTGTTGTGGGGGACGTTTCCGCTGATGCCTCCGTTGAGAGGTTTGGGAGTTTGTTTGGTGCTTGCAGCGTCTTCTCAAGGCCTACTCCAGGCCCACCTCTTCAGGCCAGCGATTGTACCACCGGCCATTCGAGGTTTCCCTGGCCCCGGAGGGGCTGTTAAGAATGGAACCTTCGGCAACCTTTTTCGAGTTTCAACGCTGCGGAAACGAGTCCCGAAACGAGTCCCGACGTGTCAGGACTGCCGGCCACCTGTCGAAGCCTGCCCAAAACGAGTCTCAACGCGTCCGTGACGTCAACGGGACGTGTGTGTGTGTGCGTGTGGGTTCGTGCGCTCCGGAAGGGGAGAGAGGCCTGGCCTAACTGCGGAGAACCATGGCTATGACTCATTTCTGGCTACGACGCGGCGGGCTTTTCTGCTACGCACTCGGCGGTCGCACCTGCTGCCCTGGCGGAGAGTGAGGGAGAAAACGGACCCCTATATAAGGCGGGGCGTGAGGCTGCTGAGTTGTTCTCTTGGATTTGACGACTGTATCGCTACCATGTAATTAAACCGTTCGTTACGTTACCAATTCTCCCACCTCCACTGGACCCCTGGGTTCTTCACTTCGGGGAATGGTCGTCGTCACGAGCCAGGAAGCCTCCGGACGTGCGGCCTAAGCCCCGCCTCGAACAGGACTCTGGAATAACTCTGCACATGCGGTGTTATTTCGTTCGCTCTTTAAGAGCAGCGAACTATCTTTTTTGCTGACTGTTTTACCGTCATTGGACTGTTAAGATGCTAAACTGGCAAGGATTATAGATTATGGATTGTAGTATTTATTTATTGAACGTTTTTTTTTTTTTTTTACACGCCCGAAGTACCGAAATTGAAAGGATAGAACGACCGGGCTACTTTTGTTGTCAGAGAATTCGCGACAACGCGCACCGATGTATGTGGCGATTTCACTTCTCAGGCTGTCAATCACTGTCAATTTTCGTTAGTGCCAACAGTACTGTCATCGAGATGCATATCTCGGGCTTAATCTCAACTGTCTGGTGCCAAGGAAGTTCTTCGGCAAACGAATTCCGGACAAAAGCTCAGATGGTAGAAGCTGACCGGACAAACGCTCACCTATTTTTTCACAGACCCGGACAAAAGCTCACCAGGAGAAAGTTTCATGTTGTTCTTAACGTGAGGGCGGACAAATTAGGTGCTTGCGTGCGACACTAAAATGCAACGATAAATTAAATCTGACAGGCGCATGGTTTCTTGACTATCAGTTGAAACAAGTTTATTTATCGACTGGTTAGAAGCGAATGCAGTTCCTTACTAGCTTTAGCAGTCTTTGTAAATCTAAGTGTACCTGGAACCCCTCGAAAATATTTTTCAGACAATTGTGCTTGCGCGGAGTGGTTTTTCGCACCCGCTTTTCTGGGGGTTGACCTCTCCGAGCTTGAGTCAATGCCGTGGAAACGAGCGCCTGATTTTCTTGTAGGCATTAAATCGGCCTCCAGACGCTTGGATAGGCGTGGCCGACAAACTTCTGGAACCCGGTATTCCATCCTTCGCAGGTGTTGTTCGTCCGGTTTTTATCTTGAAGAGTGGCGTCGTACATATTCCACCTTTCCGGGGAAACTCCGGTCATCGTTCTCGCAAAGTCAGGCAAAGGGAAGAGTTCGGTCTGGGTACCGACGCAGAAGGAACACATGCATAACGGAAGGGGACGTTGACATACGTGTAATTAAAGTAGTCCAGCAGGTCCCTGATGTCACCTGTAGGCGTTTCCCTGATGTAGTTTAAGTCTTTCGGGCAAAGCTGTGGTGGAGGTAACACCAGCCTATCGAAAATCCCGCACACCTTTCTAAATTGATCATCTGTCTTGCACCTGTTCAAAAGGTCCACCTCCCATTCCTTCACAGTATTAAAAAAATCACAACTCAATGGTTGGTGTTTTAAAGTTTTGCTTCAGTTTTTCTTTCACATCATCCTGAGTTAACCCTTGATTTTAAATACATTTACGACGCTCAATGACGGAAAGATTTATATGTCCAAGACATTCACTTCAAATATTACCCTGAACCCTTGAACACCAAGAAGGCCACCGAAGAGGACTTTGCTTCTCCGGTCACTCTTTGGGTTCAAAAACGTCGGTTCACGAAGTTTCTTGGGCGTGGCACAAGGGTCCTTCGGCTGACCTTGAGTAAAGCAAGCTTCAGCTTATCAGCTCCACTCAGTTTCAGTGACCTAAATTTCCACTAAGTTTCAGCGACCTAAACTGATCAAGAAGCGAAAGTACTCGAGCGAATCTGATGCCAGTTCTCCTCAAAATGGTGCAATGTCCATCGCGTTTACACGTTATCCCAGCCCTCGTTTTGCCCCGGTACCAAAAGAAAAAAAATAATTAGGTGAGCTTTTGTCCGAGTCTGTGAAAAAAAAAAAGGGGTGAGATTTTGTCCGGTGAGCTTCTGTTCGGTGAGCTTTTGTCCGGTTACCTTGGAAACATGTGGTTCAAATAAGAGGCAGATGTTTCCCAATTTGGAATGTCCCCACCCGCGGTTGCTGTCGTTTTCGCTCAATTGGTGTAATCCAGAGATATCGTACCCTATGATCTCGGGCGCCTGCCTGACTCCTATGTGATTGCAAGGCCCTTTCTTTATATCTGTCAGTTAAAGGCAGCTAACCGTCTCTGCTCTGTCAGAGTTTCGTCGTGTTTTCGTTCATCTACTTTGATGTGAGCTACATTCGAGCGCGAGTTTCGCTGATCAGAAATGAATGCGAAATAAAAAGTCTGGCGTCGAGGCACCAAAGAGCGGTGCTTCTCTTTTTAAACTATTATCTACAGAAGGTTTTATAGAGCTCTTGCTTCTTAGATAATTACCGGACACGCTCCCGAGCCGCGTGTTTTAAAACAAAAAAAATCAACGTGAACATGTCATCTGGGACCCCGCCGGGGGATCCATTCGCTATATTCCCTTTTTGCATGCACGTAAGTGATTCTTCCTCAGTTTCGTTGTTGGTGTCGTTTAAGCAAAAAAGAAAGCGCCGTCAGAAATTAAAAAAAATGGAATTGGGGACGTAATTAAGTGCTTAAGTTGAACTCCAGCTTACTGTATTTTTATTTTTCGTAGCCAACCAGTGGTGTCTGCCAAGAGGGGTGCTTCCGGCCGATGAGGCGATTTTCCGAGCGTCGGTTCGTCTGAAGTTCGAATAAAAACCGCTATGTATATTTTCGAGTACTAGCTTATACTCCTTTATATTGCCGTTCACTTTGGCTGGATATGTTGATCCCGAAGTGGAAGAACTAGAGCAATGTTGGAAACACTACGTTTACACATAGAACGACATGGCGGATGTACAGTACAATAACAGGCCATTTTTAATTTCACGAATATAAATACGAAAATCATTTTATGAGGCAGATCGAGCGTTGCATTATGGTCTAGAGCAAGTACCCCACATTATATCTACTTTCCTTCTACCGATATTCAAAGCAACGTTTCACGTGCTTTTGGCCATCATATGTGATGTTTAATTTAACTCGCTCTTAGTGTCATTGCAACGACAAAAACAAAGTTATGGCACAAAGTAATGTACGGTAGGACGAATTATCATCACCCTTTTCAGCGTTTCATACGATAGTTATAATTAAAAATCTACGGTTAAAACGGGAAAAAAGTCAGAACCGGAAGTCCAAGGGGAAATCTAGGCAGCGACAAAGATAAGGAGAATTGCGAACTACTGTGACACAACATTTACCCCACCTCTACTTGCATCAGCGAAACAAGCGAAAAACGGATACAACCTTTGACACTTGAAGTTTGATTGAATTAGACTTCAGTCCTCGAAAAAAAAAAAAAAAATCAGGGATGACGTATGTCTCGGGAATGCCGTTGCAGGTCCCTCTCCACATTATTCCCGCTTGATCTTTTCTCGAACGCCGTCAGCGTCGGTCCTGAGGGTGTTGAGTGCATAAATGCTGATGGAATTTTCAAGATATTAAGGAAACAAAAAGCCACGGGCGTACACTGGATTATGTCGAGCTTCCTGCGCTGCTCTGTTGGAAGTGGTGTCTCGTTCTGACCGAATGTAGCGCGGCGCACGCCAAGTGATTGGATGCATGCAGATTGCTCTGGTGCCGCTATTGTCAGCGCTGCTCCGTCTGGCTCGCGTTTTCGGGCAAACGAAAGCGTAAAAAGAGATCCACAGTGCGTAACAAATCAGCTTTGCCGCGCGCACGGAATACTCGGTCGCCGCTCCCATGGAAACGTTTTTAGAACGCTGTGCCCGGTTCACTTGCCTGGAAACAAAACGAAAGAAAATAAAAAAAAATATCTATATATATATGCGGAATTCTCATTGGCTTTTACTCGAGAGAAGGGACTGAGAAAAAAAAAACGCGAATCTATTTTCTTGCAGGTGCGTGCAAAATGTATGCGCAAACTAAAACGTGCGGTGAAGAAACACGATGTGTAATATGCGCTTTGAAAAAGTAAAAACGCGTAAAACGTGTACGCTTCGTGTTGAATTGTTTTCATTCTTATTTTTAGTGTAGCTTGTTGCTGAAAATGTAGATGGCGTTAACTGAGCGCGACGCTTGGGTTTGTCGTTTGCTATTTTTATTATTTTATCGTTGCTTTTGTAAACATATTTCATAGGGTTGCGTTTAGGACATTCTCGGTGAATGAGCGGGTTCTGGAATTGAATTGTTCAGTTCAAAATAAAATTAAAATGGTATGCGCGAGCACGGGATGAGGTGTTTCTTTTTTTCCCCCGTTTCCCCTTTGTTACTGTAATACATCAAGCGGATGTTCACATCCACTTTACATCACTGTGGGCGACGACATCTTCCACCAGCTTTTTCGCAGAAGAGAAAGACCTTTATTCTTTATACAACCGCAGATTTTATAATTTTATATATACTTTCCACAAAATTGTTCGTGTCTGTCACAATATATTGTTTCATTTAAGCAATACATCTCCAACAAATATTTATTCGGATTACAAAACACGTGACTATCCACGTGCTTGTCCCGGCCTTTCTTTTGTCCGGTACGTGAGAAATTAAAGTAATTATGCAGCATTCTATATAGCTTAATAAGAAAAAAAAAATGATCTCGTATATTTAGGCCTTCCGTGCTCGGTACACATCACAGTGGTTGTGACTCCCAATTACAGCTTTAATGATAGAAATTACGAGTATAATTAATTACGTAATTGTGCCTACAGGACATCTACGAAGCTTTGTGTGCGATGCACTCAGGAATATTTTTATTAAAAGGAGGTACATGAAAAATGCGAACATAAAGAAGCAGAAATACCTTCAATCTCGCTGAGATAATGTACGTGATATACATAATACAAATACACAGCATGATATACATAATGTACAAACAAAGTGTTTGATCTCATTTGGAACATATTCTTTTTTTAAAGGAGGTGAATGTTAGACGAGTGTCGTGTCCGCCATGTATTCATCAGAATAAAAGGCTGAAGACGAGGTAGTTGGAACTTTGATGCTAAAGTATTTATGATTCTCGGCGGACATGAGACGAAGGGATAATCGTCGTGGCAAGTCGTCTAATTAACAAAAAGGTCTTCATTTATTTTTATAATAATTGATCTTTGGGGTGATGTTGCAATAGCAGTTTTGACGGCAATTACAATTACAGCACAGACCAGTTTAAATAGTTTGCAAAACGGTGCTATTTTGTTTAAGATAATAATATATAGATGTCCACGTTTTTAATTCCAATTTGTAAATTGGTCAAAAGAAAAAAAAAACTGCGATGGAAGCCGTGCCTACAATGACGCCTACAAGAGTAGGCGTCATTTCGTTTCTCACATCGTCACTTTCGTGACGCATGCAAGAGTAGGCGCCATAGTCGTTTCTCACAACGTCACTTTCGTCATCTGCCTGCCAGCAAATAACATACTGCCTAGAGGCTGACGCCACGACAAAGTAGGGGGTAGTGCTTTTTACGAGACTTAATTTTTTAAAAAGCTTCAAACATATCGTAGTGCGAGAATGCCGAAAATGCATAGTCACGAAGCTTCAAAAACAAGACCAATGACAAGAGTACTGTAAACAAAAATATTGTTTTATGCGCTCCCCCTTTCTTCACAAGAGCATGAGTTTAAGGTTATTATTCCCCATTTTTATCGCTGGGTTCTAGGATTTGGGACACTGGCATATACTTTTTTTAGAAAGGTTTGGCTACTGCTGAACCTCTCCGAAAAGAGAATAAGCCTGTTTTTTTAATATTAAAATAAAGTGAGTGTTCTTTTGTTGTTGTTTTTTTTTTGCAGAAAGGTTTGTTGAACTCTTATGAGATCCAGATGGAATAATTAGAGTGAGACACTGACTGGAAAAGATATCGCTCGTTGCCATGGCTACTTGTGAGATAGGGGCTTAATCAGCCTTTTTGTTTCCTAAAATGCTTCACCAGAAATTACGTCGAAATGCAATGAAATTGCCTGTCTTCTATGTAGGCTATATTCCAGGGATTAAAGTTTGTCCTAACTCATAGCAGGTAACAAAGCCCCAAAAGTCCACGCATTTTTATTCAACCAAGATGGTCATACTCAGAATGTCATCGCTTCTCTTTGGCAATCACCGGTTCGGTCCGCTCCTTCCTTTCGGGTATAATTCTGAACACAGCGTCACATCCACTGAGCGCCTCGTACCACGACCCGCACATGCGCGCTATAAGAAGTGGAAAAGAGTTCAAGTGCCCCAGTTCTCAACATTTAGCTTGACTGTGACCGACTGCAAAACAACCGATTGTGGCTGCGTAGGACGAAATAACACTATGGCGTCTTCGTACAGGAAACACGGCTACACTTCCGATTTGGGTATATTTCTTATTTTTAGGCATAATCTTTGCAACATGGGTGTCAAATATTTGGTAAAAGCTTTATAAGGGACGGTTTTACTTAATTATATAAAATATACTTTATTTTGCGAATGCTGCAACACGTTTAGTTACGCGTACATATCGGAGGTGGTCCAAGGCTACGCTAGTGTGCCAGTGCACATTCTCCTCTTAAGTGCCACAAGACGTCGCAACGCATTTGCTTACAGTCAAATCCAAATATGTGAACCAACGTCTAAGCGCCCTTGGTGTAACAAAATAATGACTCCTCCTTAAAGGGATGCTGAACCGAAATCTGGATTCTACAAAACACGTGGCAAAAGCGTGCAAGAGGATGCTACAAACACCAAAACATCACTCATACAGCGAAATCTCGGACGGATGACCGTATTTTTCAAAAAAAAAAGGAGGCGCATTTGACAGAAATGGCCACGTCATGTTTCTCCGAGAAAGAGAGGGAACGGCCTTGCGTCTTCTCCGCCTCGCCGCCTTGAGGGGGCGAAGCAAAGAGAGGAGGAAACAAGATATCTTCACGTCACGCACCTCGTCGGCCTGGTTCGATATCGGCCCCTTTTTTTCTAAAAATACCGCCGTCCATTCGAGATATCGCCTTACGAGTAGTGTTGTAGGGATTGTAGCGTACCGCCTTCATCTCCTGAAATGTTTTTTATGAAATCCAAATTTCGGTTCATCATCCTTTTAAAGCTCCCTCTTGAACAGCGTTTGAGCGTCGGGATCGAAGTATTGATCTGGTGGGTTCAATTATTTTGGGAGATGTTCGGAAGTTCGTTTTTTCTTCTTAACGTATCTACTCATCACGTTTCCGAGCTCGGAAAGATGGTGCAGTGCGACGACACATTTTTTTTAACGTAAGTGTATGATGTAAAGAATGCTGTCATTTTTAAAACGTAAATCTGCTTCGTTACACCTTAAAGGAGAACTCCGGTCAAAAACGAAGCCAAAATAAATGACATATCGCTTTAGTGGCACAAAATATGATTGAAGAAAGAAATATTACGTCCAAGGGAAGCCTCATATATCACAAAAAACAATTTTAAAGATGCGACCAGCTGCTCTTTAGCAGGTGGCAAACGGGTTCACATTCAGTCAAGGAACACTGGGCGACGACGTAAACTAAGCAGTCAATGAAATAATAAACGAACTAAGTTCACAGGTTCACTCTCATTCGTTTACTTATTCGTCGACCCCTTAATTGGTTTAGCAGGATCATCCTACTGTCTGAATAAATACCTGTATTATACCTCTTTATGTGGGGCTTGACGTTCAGTTTTTTGTGTGTGCTTCTTCATGAGAAGCTTTTTGGTTCGAGTTAATTGAGTTCTACCTTTTCTGTTCGGTGTGCATAGAGTTGCCTGAAGAGCTTGATTTAAGCTCCTCGCTGCATCTTTGAGCACTGGCTTATTCGTGTTCCCAGCGCACTAGGCCTTTTATTCATTAGTTATTCCTACCTTCAGTTTCTTGAAATCTTAACATTTGTGCAACTTCACGAAAGAGGTTAAATTGCGGCGGAGATTCAATTCCTTTTGCTATGATGGTCGTTTCTGTAGACTAAAGACTGAGTTCTAAGAGCATTATGCTCCTAAGAGCTTTTTCGGGCAGAAAATGACTTTTCTTGTGTCTTTTGCACATACTGTAAAACCCTTAATGTTCACGAGCCCTTAAGTTTCGCGAATTTCGCGAATTGCAAAATTCGCGAAACTTAAGGGCACGCGAAAATTTTGGTCCTGAAGAATTTCAATGCAAGCGTCTGGAATTCGCGAAATTTAATGGCCGCGATTATGTCCTCCGTGACTCATTCGCGAAAAATAGGGGTCGCAAAAATAAAGGGTTTAACAGTATGCATAAAAAAAGAGTTGAAATTGTTTACTAAAGCTTTCTGCTTAATTACTGTGATGATCGCTGGTATCGCCACGGAGAAGAAAAAGAAGAAGCGCGGTCTGGGAGTGCGTGCCAGGGGAACGCAAACAGAGATAAAAATGGTAGCCTAAGACCGAACGCTGCCGCTTTTTGGCCATCACGTTACAATTGGTGGCAGCGGTGGGATAGCCACCGAACCTGTACACCCCGTTCTCCCGGACGTCTTCCTCGGTGAGGGAAGCTTTGAGTCATGGGCAAAGCTCTTCTCCGCTTGCGCGGCGGCCAACGGTTGTGACGATGCCAAAAAGTTGGTGTACTATCGCGGACACTGTTAGCTATAACACGGCAGCGGCACCCGTCCCGAACCCCAAGCGCCCCATAGCAGGCGCCATACGAAACTCCGCGCATGCGCCGTGTGGCGTACTCGCTCTTCCCGTCTGCGAGCACACCCTCGCTTTGTCGTCTGCTAGACACAGAGCAGACAACTCCACAGCGCTCGCCAATTTTTCGCTGAACACGGTGCAGAGAACCATCGCGTAAGAGGTGCTTACGGTTGATTCCCTGACTCCGCCGGCTAAGGATAATCATCGCCACTAAATGTAATATCACGGTAGATTAAATTTTTTTATGGGACAATCTTGCAGTTATACTCCGTTTCACCTTAGCAGCACTGTGGCATCGCCTGCTCTGAGCCTAGCCTAGCAGACGACAAAGCGAGGGTGTGCTCGCAAACGAGAAGAGCGAGTCCGCCACATGGCGCATGCGCGAAGTTTCGGACGGCGCCTGCTATATGGCGCTGGGGGTACGGGACGGCCGCCGCTGCCGTGTTATAGCTAACAGTGTCCACGATAGTACCTGCCGACACGCCTCCGAGGATGGGCCTTCCGCGTCTTCGAGCATCTTCTCGACCATGACAAGGCCACTTTTCCCGCACTAATGCGATGCCGTGCCCCCGCACTTGGGGGCACGGCATCGTTATACTCCGTTTCACCTTAGGTCTAAGCGCAGCGGACGCTACGAGACGATAGGGCCAACCATGCAGCGACAAAAGCACACCTTTTGCACCTTATTGGGTCCCCCGGTGATGCACTCCGTGACGGTGCACCTTTGCCGCTATTTGATTGGCTCTGTCGTTTTGTAGTGCACGCTGCGCTCGGACTTAAGGTGAAACGGAGTATAACAGTCTATTTCTGTATCACACCTGCTGCGCTCATACTGGTTTGCGAACGCATATCGTTAAAAATGCATTGCGCACGCCTGTTTCTGAAAAAGCAAAAAAAACGAAAAAAAAACGTAGACAGGGGTAATGCCCTAATGACTCTGCAATCTGCCCCAATAAAAATCGCCGGTTGAAAATGAGTTTCAGACCAGTTCGCTATGGCGAGGGTACCAGACGAGCAGCACTGTGGCATCGCCTGCTCTGAGCCTAGCCTAGCAGACGACAAAGCGAGGGTGTGCTCGCAAACGAGAAGAGCGAGTCCGCCACATGGCGCATGCGCGAAGTTTCGGACGGCGCCTGCTATATGGCGCTGGGGGTACGGGACGGCCGCCGCTGCCGTGTTATAGCTAACAGTGTCCACGATAGTACCTGCCGACACGCCTCCGAGGATGGGCCTTCCGCGTCTTCGAGCATCTTCTCGACCATGACAAGGCCACTTTTCCCGCACTAATGCGATGCCGTGCCCCCGCACTTGGGGGCACGGCATCGCATTGGAAACAACGATGTCAATCCTTCTCTCCATCGTTCAGGTGTTGCTGAAAGCTGCATATGCAACAACGTCGCCCGGTCATCTTCACGGACATTCCTTCGACTGCGAAGGCCTTTGGATCGACCCAGCAAGTGACTCGACAACTATCCCGGTGGCACCAACGATCAAGTCACCACGCTTGGCCTACAACGTGTATGGTGTCTGGCAACCTGGGACGTCACCGAACAGCTATCTGGATGCATGGCTACTTAAGCTAGTCAGTCAGCGAGGCCAGCTGGGGCACGGCATCGCATTGGAAACAACGATGTCAATGTTTCTCTCCATCGTTCAGGTTGGTTACGTTCCCAATTCTCACAGCCACCGAAGTAACGACCCCTGTTTGATTGCGGTGTCATGCCCCTACGACGTTTCTGAGTGTCGACGCCGACTGTTTATGCTCCTGGCGCAGAGTGCGCATGCCGTTTACCTAGCATTACTAACCGTGCAATTGTCTGGAGATATCGAAACCAATCCCGGACCAGACTGTGTTAATACCCAAGTGGCTAATATTTTGAGCATTGTAACTAGAATTGACACTGGCCAAAGCCACATGCTTACCGAAATTAAGAAGCTCAAGGACGCCCAATCATCAACAGATGTGGCAATAAAGAACCTTAAATAAAAGGTAGCGGCAATAGAGGCCGATCTAAGTTCTACGAGGACGGCTTCGGATGGGAGCGGAAGCAGTTCGGAATTTTCCAACAAAATTGCATTTGAGTTATCGGAAGTAAACGCAAGGTGCGACGATGCCGAAAACAGGCTTCGGAGATCAAACTTATTGTTCTTTGGTATCCCTTACTTGCAAAATGAAACTTGGATTCAATCGGAGGCAACGATTTTGAGCTTCTGTGAGCAACAGCTGGGAATTCAGCTTGACCCGAACGACCTTGAGCGGTCACATAGCCTTGGAAAGTTTTTACCTAACAAAAATCTGCCCATCATTGTCAAGTTCTTGCGTTACAAAGATAGACAGAACATTCTCTCTTCGGGCTTTAAACTAAAAGATTCCGAGTACGCCATTCGGGAAGACTTATCGGACGCTGTCCGCACCGCTCGAAACAAACTGTACTTGTTTGCTCGGTCTCAAAATGAAACATTCAAAATCCGCTATGATAAGCTGCATATGAATAATAAGTGCTATAAATATGACGTTGCCTCCGACTCTGTTATAGAAGTCTCTAGATAACTGAAGATTCCTAACGTCACGCCCCTTCGCCCAGCTGTGCACGCGAGGCAGTCAAAAAGTTTGAACTACAGTGTTACATTTACTAATATACGCAGTGTTATGACTAAACGTGATGATCTAAGTGCGTTCATTTGTGACAATAACTCAAGCATTGTCATTCTAACGGAATCCTGGCTGAAACCCGAAATAAACGACAGCGAAATTTTTCCTGGTGAACTGCACTTTGACGTTTATCGATGCGATAGGATTTCGAAACGGGGAGGGGGAGTGCTCATCGCGATAAAAAAATGTGTCTCCTCATTTTGTGTTCGAGCCTGTCCTGACCTAGAGACTGTGTTCGTCTGCATTACATCGGCATTTAGGCAAACCATAATCGGCGCATGTTATCGGGCGCCAAGTCGGGATAGTGATTATTGTGACAATCTGCACTCTGTTTTGCTTAACATTCAGGGCCTTTACCCGAAAGCGCAATTACTAATCTTTGGCGACTTTAACTTTCCAGGCATTGACTGGGTTAATTATACCACAAGCGGGTCGAATGATGCTAAATAACCTCTCGATAACTGCTTGAACTTCAACCTCATCCAAGTTGTTAATCAGCCCACTCGTGGTGATAGCATTCTTGATCTTGTCCTTACTAGCTCTCCGGAACTTATAGAAAATGTTGACTCTGTTCCAGGTTTAAGTGACCACAATATCTTGCTCATTGAGTTATCAATTCCCGTCCTCACGAGGAACCCCACAATCAAAACAATCCGTGACTTCAACAAAGCTGATTTCGTTGCAATAAATCAGCACTTATCTTCCTTTTATCAATCATACGCCGAAATCTTTTTTTCAAGGTCGGTTGAAGAAAACTGGTTACTTTTTAAAAATAAAATAAACAGTCTCACTGAGCAGTTCGTCCCCACTGTCACTGTGCGGAGCGACAGGAATAACCCCTGGTATAACAAAACACTGCGTTCATTGAACAATACAAAGAAACGTTTGTATAAAAGAGCGAAGCGGCTGAACGTTAACTCTGTTTAGAATGAATACTTTGCGTGCCTCAAAACTTATACAAAAAGTATTAGATCGTCAAAACAGAAATTCTTCTCTTTAGATTTACCAAGAATTTTGCGCACTAATCCCCAGAAGTTTTGGAAAACATTTTCGCCTAGAGGCACTCATTCGATTCATCTTCAGGACGAAAATGGAGTCGCTGTATCTGAGCTTCATTGCGCTACTGTATTAAATAATTATTTCTCTTCTGTGTTCACCTGTAAAAATATCACTGATATTCCATGTTTACCCTTGTCCGACTTTGTACCTATGGCTTCCATTGACATTCCAGCCGATGGAATACTTCACCTCATAGAAAGATTAAAACTAGCGTAATCTTGTGGTCCCGATAATATAAACCCGAAAATTCTTAGCAATACCAAAGTTACATCTAGTGAGTGTCTTAAATTGATCTTTTCTCAGTCACTGGAGCAAGGTTGCTTACCCTTGGACTGGAAGCTGGGCAAGGTCGTCCCAGTCTTTAAAAGCGGCGATCGTAAGCTGCCCTCGAACTACCGTCCCATTTCATTAACCTGCATTGCGTCCAAACTTCTTGAGCATGTAATATTTTCTCACGTTATTTCCCACCTAGAAGAAAATAACTTTTTTTTACAATCGCCAGCATGGTTTTCGGAGGGGCTTCTCGTGCGAAACGCAACTTGTAGAGTTCACTCATGAACTTCTCACTAATACTGACTCACTAAGCCAAACAGATGCCTTGTTCGTTGATTTCTCGAAGGCATTCGACAGGGTTCCTCATCATCGCCTAATCGATAAACTTTCTTGTCTTGGCATTGACCCTCTTGTTGTCTCCTGGATTCGTGACTTTCTTTTTTCTCGTACCCAGTTCACTGTTGCTAACAACCATAAATCAAACTGCAGTCGCATCACTTCTGGGGTTCCTCAGGGATCCGTGCTTGGACCTTTACTGTTTCTAATATATATTAACGATTTACCTAACTCAATCACGTCTAGCATCCGTCTCTTCGCGGATGACTGTGTTCTGTATCGAAAATTAATTCTCACAATAACCATCTTCAGGTTCAAAGTGATTTAAGTTTAATTTATGCTTGGTGCTCCAAATGGCTAATGTCATTGAATATGTCAAAATTCAAGCTGGTTCGCTTTACTCGAAAAAAAACAACAAGCAACTTTTCATATTTGATTGGCTCCGACCTAGTTGACTCTACATCTCATTATAAATACCTCGGTGTAACGCTGACAAGTGATCTAATCTGGAATAACCACATCGAAACTATTGTGGCAGAAGCTTCCCGGACTCTGGGGTACATCAAACGAAATTTGAAAGAAGCGCCCTCTCACTTACGAAAATTGGCCTACGAAACATATGTGCGACCGAAATTGGAATACGCATCGGCCATTTGGAGCCCACACCAAGCCTATCTCATCAGCCATCTTGAGTCCATCCAAAATCGTGCTGTTAGATTTCTCCTAAACGACTATTTCCCAACGACTAGTGTTTCATCTCTCAAACATCAGCTCGATATCCAAACTCTCAATGTACGACGTAAAATAACACGCTTAAGTTTGTTTCATAAGGTTTACCAGTTTCACCCAATACTACGTTCCTCACTGCTTCTTCCTCCTAGCAGATCATCATCACGGCTAAACCACTCACGCCATGTGTCGCGGATCACTGGTCGCACTAATTATTTTAACCAATCTTTTTCCCACAGACCATCATAGACTGGAACGACCTGCCACCTGATATATTGGCCATTGATGACCCCACCTTGTTTCGTGATGCTATAATTTCACGTTTTTACTATGAATCAATCATTGTATTTTTTCACATCTTATGCAAGTGCAGCATTGTTAGCTGCAACACCTGGTGCTTTGTTTGTTTTTTTTTTTTTTTCATGTATGACCCCCCCCCCCCTTATGTAATGCCCTTGAAGAAGGGCCCTTAAGGGTACAATAAATGAATGAATGAATGAATGAAAAACTAGTGAAGGCGTTGACACTTCGTTTGGGGTCGGCCGGCCAGCGTGCTGTGTCTGCGGCACAGTTTCGGTCCCGCGGTCATCAACCCACGGAAGCCCTAGACGTCTACGCCTACGACCTCATGGACCTCTTTGGACAGGCTTATCCAGAGGTGTCACTACAGGTGGGTGACCCGATGATACGGGACCAGTTCATTGGGGGTCTCCAATCCAAGCTGCGTGACGACGTCCTCGCCGCTGACCCTGACATCTGAGAAAGCTCTTGAGATAGCCTCAAGGCTAACATCCATTGGGCAACTGTCATTGGGCAACTATCTGTGACTACGGGGACACGAATACTGTGCGCTGCCGTGGGTAACACTTCAGAAGCCATTACACGACCCACGAACCATCCCATTGCGGCGTTGACCAGCAGCGTGGCCGACCTTCGCGCCACAGTGAACAGTTTCATCGAGTCGCAGAGTCACTTCCAGGAGCACGGCACAAGCGTTCCCCGCGGAAACACTTCTAGGAGGCGACCACGCTGTTTTCAGTGTGGCGGTACTGGCCACCTCGCAAGATCGTGTGTAAACTCTGACCAGCGTGCGCCACTGCCAAGTGACAACCCTACATTTGTAAAACGTGAAAATCATAGAATTCTTCCGCACCCCCAAGTAACAGTGAAGGGGAAAGTGGGCAGAATTTTCAATTTTCACGAGGCGACAAGTGGCTTGAGCTCTTGCGCGACAACCCTGACCTTGAGTTCACTCACCGAGAGGGAGTCAGTGGCCTTAACGGCGCTGCCTTCGAAGTTTGGGGAACATGCAGCTTAAGCATTGGGTTTGCAGATCTCTCGGTGAGCCATCCTGTCATTCTTATTCCCGGCATCCTACATGAGTTCGTCCTGGGACTGGACTTTTTAATAAAACACTGATTCAGGGTTTACTTCTGCGAGAGAAAACTGGAACGACAAGTAGAGAGCCCGTGTGCCCAGACCCAAAGAGTTCAGTTTTCTGTCACGTCGGTCCTGCCACCGAGGACCGCAACCATCATTCTCGAGACCGTTTCACCGAATACGGCAGAGTTCGGTACTGGGCTTCTCGAACCTCGCCCGGATCTCGTCGTGAAAAGGAATACTGAAGTCACCTGGAGCGTTTGACAGTGTCCGATAAGCTACCAGCATATGTCATCAACCATTCTGAAGAGCCGGTTACCTTATTCAAGGGTACAAGTCTCAGAACCCTGCACGCTTTTGACCACCCTGAAGGCGAGTACTCCGCTGCTTCACTTGACAATAGGCACGCGCAGGTGGCACGAGACAGCGTCTGCTCTGCGACGAAACGAGAGAAATGGATACGCACCTCGCTGCAAAATGAGCTTGCCGCATCACAACACTTACAGGGTGATCAACAAAAACTCATCGAAAATAAGCCTCTTGACTTCGAGGATATAATTTCTCAAGGTGATTTGGACTTGGGAAGAATGTCAGTTCTGACGCATTCGATCGACACTGGTGCAGCAAGCCCAATCGAAAAGCCCCGTGCCGCTTACCTCCAAACCGCCGCGAAGTTGTGACCACGAAAACGCATGAAATGCTGGACACGTTAGTGATTCGTCCTTCTAACAGCTCATGCTCTGCGCCGGTCGTTCTGGTGAAAAAGAAGGACGGAAGCTTGCGCTTCTGCGTAGATTACCGCCGGCTGAACGAGGTCACACACAAGGACGCATATCCACTGCCTAGGATCGACGACACTGTCGAAGCCCTGAACGGTGCTAAATATTTCAGCACCATCGATCTGGCGTCAGGATATTGGCAGGTGGAGATGTCGACGGGGTCTCGAGAGAAAACAGCGTTTGCCACACATCAAAAACTTTTCAAATTTACTGTCCTTCCATTTGGGCTGTGCAACGCTCCTGCGACGTTTCAACGGTTGATGGAAATGATTGTGGGAAAATTTTACTTCTGTCTTTGCAATCTCGACGATCTAATCATCTTCAGCAAAACGGAAGCCGAACATATGATGCACCTTTGACAAGCTCTGAAGGCGTTGAGAGATGCAGGTCTTAAGTTGAAAGTTTTAAATTGCCGATTCTTCAGCAGCAGCGTTTTGTACTTGGGCCACAAAATTTCGGCTACTGGAATCGGAACCGACGAGACGAAAACAGAAAAGGTCTCAAACTGGCCACAACCTTTAAGCGTCGAGGATCTTCGCTCACTCCTAGGACTTGCCTTGTACTACCGGAAATTTGTTGCAAACTTTGCCGGCATTGCGGCCCCGCTTCAGAAATTATTGGAGAAGCAAGTTCAATTCGTCTGAACACAACAGTGCCAAGACTCCTTCGAAGTGCTCAAACAGCGCCTCACGAACTCTCCAGTTCTGGCGTTTCCAAATTTTGACCTACCCTTTATCCTCGACACGGACACAAGTGAAAACGGTATCGGCGCGGTACTATCCCAAGCACAGGAAGGGAAGGAGAGGGTAATCGCCTACGGCAGTCGTACCCTCACGAAGCCTGAGCGCCGCTACAGTGGGACCAGGAAAGAAATGCAGGCCCTCGTTTATTTCGTCCGTTTCTTTAGGCACTACATGCTTGGACGGCGATTCACCTGCAGGACGGATCACAGCGCGCTTGAATGGCTACACAGCTGCAAAGAACCGGAAGGCCAAGTCGCCCGCTGGATTGAAGAACTCAGCGAGTATGACTTCATCGATTTGCATCGGCCGGGAAAACGACATGGAAATGCAGATTCGTTGTCCCAACGGTCTTCCCCGGCGAATGAAGGCCAACACGTCGCGCTCATGACAGTTGCACAGTCTTCATTCATCATGACAGACCTTCGAGAAGAATAACGACGTGACCCGCAGCTTTCGCCAATCATCAACGCCCTGCTTGCAGGTACGCCGGCAGGAGAGATTCGTCGATGCTGCGCCGGAGTGCTCTTCCGCAACCGGCAAAAGCTAAGGCTCGTCGACGACTTCCTCATGTGGGCAAAAAACACCAGAGTCAACCCCCGTTCCCGTGATCCCCGAGACATGGATACCGCTGGCCCTAGACTCCGTTCATGATGCACCGGGGGGCGGGCATCTTGGGCGCGCCAAGACACTAAAGAAGGCCGCAGAAAGGTTTTTTTGGATTCGAATGGCACCAAGTGTAGGGGACTGGTGCTCGAGGTGTGTTAAGTGCTCAG